>APFE030894510.1:258778-292263 GCA_000404065.3 Pinus taeda | reverse complement strand
ATGAGACCAGCGGTTTTGATTTCCTGCGGTGGTTTTCTCCGTTGACCGCTGACCCGTGCGCAGGCAGTGAAATTATATTTTTAACATCATCGCTAAACCATTATAAATATAAGAAGCTTGCACATAATTTAAAACTTAAAGGTAAAGCTACTTAGTTCAAATTTGAATAGCTTATGAGATGTATATTAATGATTTATGCGAGATTTCATGCGAAAAAGGACTGAAAGTAAGAATCGATTGTTAAATTTACAATCCTAAAAGATCGAAAACTTACAGTACCCCACAGGATTAGATTCTTCATAATAACATCTGGCTATTTAGCAAATTGTTGTCATCCCACCGTTGGAATTTGTTTTGTTTTTTTATTGAAGGGCTTATTTAAAAAGGCCTTTAAAGCAAAAGGCTCGTCAACGTGATATGTTTAAAGTGCCTTTGACAAAAAGTTATTCGAGAAACCTTTATGAAGGCATATTAAAAATTGGGGCTTCGCAAAGGTTCATTGATCTGTAATTATTTCTAGTTAGTTGAGTATATTTTTTTCTAGTTCGTTAAGTATGGCAGGGATTTAGGTTTGGAAAAAGATTTATGTAAGAGAATTCAGTCAATATTGTGTTTTATTGGGGAGTATATTAAAAATCATATTTTTTTTTGGGCGATATGGAAGGAAGCTTCATGCAATAAAGAAAGTAGCCTAAAACAAAAGAAAGACAGTTGTCATCGTCGTAAAGCTCTACTGAAGCACATTGAGAAAAGGAATCGAAAAGAAAATACAAAGATACAAAGACTTTTGCTATGTTTAGAGAGATTCAGACCGCAAGCTAGGAATTAAGAAGTCTAATAGAAGATGGAGAAGAGATGAAGGGTGATTGGTGTAGCATGGATCTGCTACCACCTCCTAAGTTTAGTGGTATAAATCTTTATTTTTTAATTGTAAAAATGCAAACTTTTCTTAGAAGTAAAGAGTTTATGCAAGAGCATCACCCTATATAAATTATTTTGTTTAAGGCTTGAATGAAGCCATGCAATTTTTAGAAGAATACTTTCACTTTTTTTTTACATTGCAGTAGTCATATGGTTTGTTAGAATTGCCAAGTGGCCCATTGTAATAATGTCAGTCAGTAACAAAAGTTATTAGCTAGTTTTAGTAGCTAGCCAAGTGAGTGTTTGCCAAGGAAACAACTGTAGAACTAAAAATTTGTTAATTGTGGTCCGCTGGACAAATGCCCAATTTCCTCTTTTCGTGTGAAAATATTTTCTCAGCATTGTTAGTGTATATATTATAATGTGTAGGTAAAGAGCGCAACCCCCAATGCAATTTCTGAGAAATAATTCAGAACATCAACCTATAACTTTCATGTACATAATTCTCTGAATAATGAAAGGTTGAAAAGTTATGAGAATGTGCAATATCTGTGAGAATGTGTGTGAGACTTTGTGCAATTTCTTGGCTTTCTTAGAACTTAGAGTGAGGGCATGAAATTATCTGCACTTTGTGTATTAATTCTCTATGTAGCCTTCAATTATATAAGAGAGAGAATTCCCTTAATCTTGCTGGCAATACGCTTGGCATAATGAATGAAGCAAAAGATCCGACATAACTGGATCTCGTTCAATCTCTGTACCTAGTCACCATTCAATAAGGAAAGCAATGCCAGTTATATTTTGTCTCAAGCAGAACCTTTTGCACATTCATTTGTAAGGAATGTAATAAGTGGATAGTGTAGAAGTTAGTGGAATTGCGGCGGGCTGTGCGTGTGTCGGTGGCCTAGATTTGTTGAAAACAGTAATTCCAACTGCGCATCAGGTAAGGAGTGCAGCAGCGATGAACACTCCAGCGATAAGAGATCGCCGATATCGCATCGGTGAAATGGCAACAGTGAGTTATAAAGTTTGTTTTGTTTTTTGCGATGAGCGATCACCGATATCGCATCGGCGTATCGCTATCAGCGTTTCAAGTGAAGCATGACTTTTTATAAGTGTGCAATCGCCGATAACTCGGACCCGACGATGGTATTAATTCCTTTTGATAAATTATCGGGTCCATAGTAATCTCGCAATCGGGGAAACCAAATGGGCAGCCTTTACCATGTGATAAGTTGCGACTCGATATCCCGGACCCAATGGGTATTCAACATTCTGTTTAAAGTTATTTCAGTTCCGGCAGTGGCATGTTTGATGTTTTTTTTATGTTTTTATGCATATATTAAAATATGTTATATCAGAGGTATCGGGCCATATTGTGATCGGGATTTCGCAATCGGGGAAACCATGGGTGCACACTTTTGCATATATGTGTGCCATGCGATAAAGCTCGGACCCGATGGATTTCCAAAACCATATTGTATAATGGTTGAAGTAAAGGCCTGGGAAATAAATTCAACGTGTAGTAAAAGTTACATTGCCGTAAGTTTTCTCAGTAAACAGTAAATGAAATTTATTGTGGATTGGTTAATTTAAGTGAAGTTTTTAATTTTGCCTGAGCGAGATTATGGGCACCAGTAAAAGCCAGTAAGACCATTTTAATTTTTACTGTCTTTCTTTTATGGCAGTATGGCGATGTAAGTACTTTCTCCTGTAGTCATATATGAATGTATTTTTTTGGTAAATCAATGTAATCAAAGGAAGGCATAGTAGTGTGTTGGTAATGCTCTGTATATGCAATTGGAGTTACGCAGCAGCGTGAGTAAAAAAAAATTATGTGTAATTTTTCAGAAGTAAAATGCAAGTGGTGAATCCCTCTCTGAGAGAGGAAGTTTATAATATGTAACTGCATTTTCTTTTAATAGAAATCCTTGGTGTGTAAACTCTGTCCTCTATGCTCAGAATTTTTTTTGTATGTTTCCGCTGTGTTAAAAAGACCCTGTGAGAAAATAGAGCATTGTCTCTGTGTGTAAATTTTTATTGTTTTTGGGATTTTACCAGAAAAATCTCCAACAAGATTGAGGTTAGTGACGCATAGAAGGGAGTGTGATTGGAGTGACTTTTTCATAGGTGAATATGCAATGAGGATGCAGTTCTATCAAGTAGAAAGAGTGTGTGCCAACCCTGGTTGGCCTATGATACAAAAAATATGTATGTCATAGCCTGGTGAAGAAGATTGGCCAATTGTCGTACTATTCAATTGGCCAATTGTCGTACTATTCAAACCAGAGAACTGTAACGACTACCTGGGTGAGAACTATTACATTTGAAGGGTAGTCGGTGAGCTAGTTTGTAAGATGAGACAAAAGGTATTCGTGACCTCCAGTCAAGACCCGACTCTTGACTCTTGGCATGGAACCCTCGGCAGTCATGCAAGCATGAAGGTAACTCTTTAATAAAATAATGTTTCGACTTTTGCAAACGTGCATATGAGCTCCAATTTATAATATAAAGGATAGATGTTGTATAATAATGTGGGTAAACATTATAAAATTTTAAATTTATTTTACATGGAGTCATGTCAAAGAGAAAAGTGTCCCCATAACATTATCTGGGATTTGGGTGTTATTTGCTTGAAATGAAGAAACTGTTTTACCGAGAGCTTTGGAGTTTGTAGGTTTGTTCTTGAAGACAACTTTCGAAAAAAAATAAAAAATTGGTGAAGTAAAAGGGAACGGTCACATCTCAATGAGAAGGATGAGAAAGAATTATGGGTAGTGAGCAGACCACTCGAGGAGTTTGTTATTATTGTGGTATCAGAGTTCTATAAATTAAGAGTAACAAATTCAGGAAAATAATGACAAAACAAAGTTAACAAGACAAAGATGAGCATTGAATCTCAAGGAGTTTGTTATTATTGTGGTACAAGAGATCTACAAATTAAGGGCAACAAATTCAGGAAAATAATGACAAAATAAAGCCAACAGGATAAAGATGAGCATTGAACCTTGCAACTAGTGAAGAGGAGAAGGCACTCAACTGGAGACGGAATGATTTCTCTCTGTTTATTTGTATAATAACTAACAAAGAAAGTGAGGCACAAAACCAGAGACATAGGTTATTCTGAAAGGGGCAAGAGATATTAGAGTTAAGAGAAACTCTCACAGAGGGTTGCAACAAACGAAGGAAAGTTCAACCTAATTGTAGAGATGGAAATAGATAAAAGAACACCATCCGGAGGTAGAACTAGGAGAATTGAGATGTTTAGATCTGAGAAGAGGTGAACAAGACAAGTATAGCAGGTTTCATGTTTATGTTTGGTTAAGAAATTGGTGAGCACAGGTAGAAATAGATACAAGCAGATATTTTCATGTGGGCATGAGAAGCTTTCCTTAGAAAAAGAAGAAGATATAGATTGAGGAGAGCACAAGTCATGTTTTCAAAAGAATTTAGCGAAAGAAAAACCTTGCAACAGAGAAGCTACATACATAGGGAAGCATTCCATCTAAAGTTGGAAGGAGGAGTGACACAAAGGAAGTCCACAAGGAAAAGGGAATTAGAGGAGTTCTGAGAAGGTGAGGAGAGGAGCTATAACTATAGAGAAAAGAGTGCTCAAAGGGTTCCAAGAGGAGGGAACCAAGAGGGACACATATAACCAAGAGGAGGTGAGTTGTTCAGGTAACAAGTAAGGTGAATTTTGTTAGAAGGCTAGGTTGCAACTCACGGTGAACATGGAGGAGCATAGGAAAAGAAGGAAGAAGGTGACCATTGTAGGTCATGATGAAGGGTCAAGTAAAAGCCACAACAGTGGGGATAAATATGCCAAGAAAAATGACTTAAGGAAACTAAGCTAGGAGAAATTTGGCAAGGAGATGGGAGTTGAAGGCACAACTTGATGCACTAGTTCAACATCTACAAGCAAGGGAAGAAAATAAAAAATGAGAACTAATGAGGAGGTTCCAATTATGTGTTAGACATAAGAGTTTTAAGATGAAATCCCAAAAATCCAGAGACTTAGGGAATCAAGGGATGAGGACATCGATGAAAGCCTAGATGGAAGAAGAAGAGCTCAGAGCAACTGAGCCTATGGAAGAAGGATTTCATTTCTACAAATCGATTCTTAAAGATAGGGAGAGGAGACTGGTGGAAAAGTTTCATGGGCTATGGAAAGAGTCAAAAACAGTAGTACATGTTGTTGACAGAAGAGGAGGCAAGAGAGCCTTGTGCTTTTGAAACTAAAAAATGATGTGTGGATGCATGTTTTTTAAGTAAAGAAGATGAACAAACATTAGAAGATCTTGCAGATCGAAGGCATGCATAGATTGTCCAAAGGGAGGAGAACAAGATAAGTTTTCTTTAAGAAGCCCAAAGAGGTGGCAGGATGTTGAAAGGAAGGAAGAATATTAAGTGGCCCTCTATTGCAAATGAGCTTGAGGCACAACATGAATGCCTCATCACTCAAATTTTTTTTTAGGTTTATTGAGTTTGAGGGATTAGAAGTTCACTATTGTGAACCATAGTAAGGAAAAGCCCTAGGAGAGGATGATGTAGATGATGAAATAATGATCTTCTTAGTAAAGCAGAAGGAAAGAGTGTATGGAACATCAGTTGAGGAGGAGGAAGAAATTAATGTTTTTTTATCTAGTTGTTTTGGTGAGTTTGGAATTAAAGGTAGAAAGCACCATGGAGTTGAACAAGTTCTTGAGATTGTGGAGGAAGTTGAAACTCCAAAAGAGATTAATTATGTTGATAGTGTAAAGCAAGAGGAAGTTGATTCAGAAGGTGGATAGACTCAATAAACTGTCACTGAGGAAGAACATACCAAGATATCTCATGAACACAGTGTCAATGGAAGCCATGGAGAAGCTCAAGCTAACACTCTCCACGCTAAAGAGAGAAAGAGTACACTCACAGGTATAATTAATTAGGCATGTTTTATTTTATTTAATGTTTATTGGATCATTTTTTTAAACAATTTCTCATGGGTTGAAGACCAATCGATATAGGGAAAAGAGGAGAAAATGCATGTTGTGAAGGCTCGTAGATTAGTTCAATATGAAAATGATGTAAGGAGAGATGGTGAGAAGCACTCTTCATAATGTGTTTTGGTTGATTCAAGTAAAGTCAAATGAGCCCAAGGAAAAGAAGACAACCAAGAGTTTTCCATTGATAAAGAGAGACCACTCTCTCATGCAAACAAGGAAAGAAAAAGGTTGGATTATGAAGATAGTTATGAAGCAAATTACATATGAGTACCTCAAGGAGTAGTATACCCAAACATGAAAGAGAAGGATTATCAAGAGAAAATCATGGTTCTGTGAGGTAATGACAACAATGTCATCTAGGAAGTTGGAGGATATGGTGGAAGGTTTGAAGGAGGAACTCATTTGTATGACAAGACAAACACCCATACATTTGCAGCAAAAATTCAAGAGATAGAAAATGTTTTCCATAACATGTTTGTTGTATGTGTAGGTGTAACCATAATTCAGAATTATTGAAATAGTAGGAAGCCTTTCCTAAGGCCAACATAGGATTTGACATGGCGACAATGTGTTGTGGAGGTAAATGAAGAGAAATGGGAGAAGAATCTTGCAATTCCTTTACAAAACCTTGTTGAGGAAGAGAAAGACTACAAAGAATGTGAAGCTAAGATGCTTGCAACCTCAAAAGATTTGTGTGGACAACAGATTGCTAAAAGCATCATTGAAGATGATCAGGGACAACAAACGCTACCAAGAGAAGAAAACAGGAAGGAGCTTGATGCAAGTTTGTCTCATGACAATTTATCTCATTTTCAAATAAGAAATATGTAGACATTTTTTATTTTTGAAGGAATTTAGGAGCTTTCCATGATGTATTTTGTTGAAGGCAACACTGAGGATAAGTTTTGTTGCTATTGGTGCATTCAATATGTATTAGGTTTATCCTATGGTTAAGAATGTAATGAGATGGAGAGTGAAATGATACAGTCTTGGGAATTGTTAAGGAGGATAAATGGTAGTGCTATTTTAAACTAGTAAGGCAGAAGTAACATGTATCAACAAGGTAGATTTCGTATGAAGATTAAGGAGATAATGATACTCGTAGAGGTAGTACCTAAGGTAAGGTACAATGGGGGGCAAAATGTGATTGATTTCACCACTTGATTGGAGAGAACTACATCAACATGGTAGAGATAACACAATTGTGAAGTAGAATATGGGATCGAGGAAGGAAGAGGACAACTAGCATCAAGTTGTTTGTGCATGTTTTCTTCAACAAAGCTAGTGGTGCAGTGCAAAATCAACTATGGTATCCTTGCATATAGAAGTCAGGGTTGGGACAACAACATGACCAGATGTGTGAGCAATAACAACACTTTGTTTCTAACCCTAGAGGCTTTTGTAGACAATTGCAGGAGTTCAAAATTTTCACTTGGGGAGTCTAATGCAGGGGCATCACCCTTGGAAATTATTATTTTTATCGCCTTAATGGAGTAATGCAATTTCTAGAAGAATACTTTTCCTTTTTTTTTCTTCAGATTGTTGTAGAAATATGGGTTAAAATATCCATGTGGCCCGTTGTAATAATGCCAATTAGTAAGTTGATTTGTTAGGTGGTTTTAGTGGTTCCCCAAGTGGGTCTTTCCCAAGGTAACAATTATAAAGTTAGGAATCAATTAGTTGTAGTATGCTAGATAGATGTCCAATTTTCTCTTTTCCCATGAAAATATTATTTTAACATTGTTAGTGTATATATTATCATGTGTAGGCAAAGAGGGTAGCTCCCTAGTGCATTTTTTGACATAGAACTCCGATAGGGACTCCGTAACTTCCGTGCACATAGTTCTCTCAAGAAAGGTTGAAAGTTTATGAGATTGTGCAATATGTCTAAATATGCGTATGAGTCTTCTATGCAATTTATGTTCATTCTAATTCATTTGATTTAGCACTTAGCGCGAGGGTATGAAATTATTTGGGTTCTATGTATTAATTTTCTCTCTAGCTTTCAATTCTAAAAAAGAGAGAATTCCCTTAACGTTGTTGGCAATGACCTTGGCACAATGAATGAAGCAAAATATTGGCAATGCACTTGGCACAATGATTGAAGCAAAAAAATATTAGGCATAAGTACAACACATTTAATCTTCGTACCTACTCACAATTAAATTAGGAAAGACGAGCCGATTATATTTTGTCTCGGTGAGAACCTGATGCATATTCATTCATAAGGAACGTAATAAGGGGATAATGTACAAGTTAGTGTTTTTGCGTCAGGTTGTGCGTGCGTTGGTGCGCTGGTGACCCAGATTGAGGTGTAGCCATGCCTAGAAGGGAATTTGGTTGTAGTGGACTCTCTCGCGGGCCAAAATGTAATAGGAACAAACTATTATCAAGTAGAAAGAGCGTGCACTGACCATGGTTGGAAAGCCATAAAAAAATACGTGTGTCACATTTAGTTGGAGAAGATTGACTAGTTCTCATAGTATTCAAACTAGATAACTATAATGAACACATAGTTGAGATCGATCTATTACATTGGAAGGGTATTTAATCGGTCGATTTGGAAGAAGAATCAAGCCCATGAGACAATTAACAATAAGTTTATAAAAATATCATAATAAAAATACCAATAAGATAACTAAACAAAAAACCGAAAAAATTATCTCTAACAATATGAATAAGACAATAAGCTCTTCTTTATTTATAAAAATAAATTTTTCTTTATTTATACAAATAAGTTTTTCTTTATTTATACAAATACTAAATTTAACTCAGGTCAAAAAAATCCACATAAAAAGGAAAAAAAACTTATATTTAGTAGGTAAGCAAAAAGTATATATATACACTCTCTTTAAAAAAAATACCAGACCAACTTTTCTTTATTTATACAAATAAGCTTTCTTTTTATATATACAAATATATATCAAAATTTAACTCACCTAAAAACTCCATGAAAAGGAAAATAAACTTTTATTTATTTATTGAAATATTTACAACAAAGTTTAAATCAACTCAATTGTGTTCTTGTTGCGTGTAACCAAGACTATATATATATAAACTCCATTATAAAAAAATTACCATGGGCATTACTTTAGACCAAAAACTATAAATCCAGAACGAGTACCATAAATTAAACTCATTTGATTGCTCAAGTATTCTGAAATTAAGGTAACATTCCACCTATCAAAATTATAAAATTCCACAAATATTTAAAAAACTCATGACAATAAGATAAAAAGTATTATTCTCTTATTTTATTTATGCCCTGATACAACCTTAGAGGTCCCAGTGACCTCATAAATTAAGTACCATCTTCAAACTTAAACATCAACGCTTACAAATCTCGTAGGAAGTTCATAAGTAAAAGTATTGTGTAATCTAACTTCGTTTAAGCCTATCTCATTAATTTATGACACCTTTCTTTCAAGGGACGTCTGGCTAGGGGCACAGCAGGCGTGACTTGCAGGAGAGCCAAAGGCAAATCGAAAAAGCGATCAAAGTAGCAACAAACACAACTCTTTCTGCAGTCCACCTCCAATGGTTACAATTAATGCCTATATTGCCCAAATCATCTTCTTTTGCATCAGATACTGTCATCCTGGATGTGTAGGAGCGGCTTGTGCTCTTCAATCTTATTCCCTCTCGAAAGCATCGATGAAGAAGTAAATTGCGTTTTTCTATTAGTCGTCGTCCACGTCTAAGCAGGTGAAACTGCTGGAAGAATTCCCGAAGGAGGGTGACAATCACTCCACAGGAGACAAAAGCTGACATAGCGAGTAGACCCCACGAATCCTTACAATTGCTTTGTTGGGCAGAAAAGACGGCGTCCAGAATGGCTGCCTGCATGACTGCGTAAAAACTTAAGAACTTGTATATCCTACCTATAATTTTAGAATAGGCACCTTCTGACAGCGAAATTTTACTGTCCAGACATTCAATATCATCAATACTATCCTCCACAACGGAATTGTCGTGGAGGGGATATTCGAGTTGAACTGTATTGGCTTGCTGATTTCCTGTCACAATAATATGATTAGCATTCGGTTGCTCATTATCTATCACGATTGTATGTTGATGATCTTCTGTTTCTGTCATTTCCAAGGGGGTCCGACTGGGGTTTCGTGACGTGATGAACTGATCTGACATAACGTTTTAGTTATCGAACCTAAGTGGCCAAACCAAACATAATACAGTTAGTTCCTCCAAAGCAACTGCCAAGCTATGCATAACAGGACAGTTGAATTAACCAAAATATTGCCAGAAATGTAAGTAACGAGAAAGAGGCATAGAAGGATCAGTAGAGCCAAAAAAGTCTTGTGGGACGGGATTGAAATTATAATACAGAAAGTAAAGACGTACTAGAATGAACACTGTACTAAAATTACCTCTGAAATATTCTATATTAGAGTATTTCTGAAATTGCCCTCCAGAAACCCTAGATGAATATTAGGATTAATTCTGTACTTCACATAAAGAAACCAATTACGAGCGTTAGGATCACGTCTGGAATGAAACTACGAAATCTGAAGAGGAGTCTTAGAATTACTACT
The DNA here is from genome assembly GCA_000404065.3 of Pinus taeda. Classification (NCBI taxonomy): domain Eukaryota; kingdom Viridiplantae; phylum Streptophyta; class Pinopsida; order Pinales; family Pinaceae; genus Pinus; species Pinus taeda. The sequence continues at coordinate 281,867 of APFE030894510.1, read as the reverse complement.
GAGGAAGCGTTTAATATAATGAGCAAAAGTAGGACGAAGGTGCTACGAAGGTTTGCCAGACGTAGGGTTTCTCTGCCGTCCTGGTCTATCTCATCGGCATTACATGGTTCATGTCATATCATGGAATGTGGAACGTATTTCAGCTGTATATCATGTTTTCTAACAGTCAGCTATCAAGACAGCGACGCTGGCCAGGGAGTGGCCCGCCTAAGAGACCTGCCAAAACGACTTCAGCCACACATCATGACATCTATGGAACATGGTGTGACATGCATAATAAGGAAGACCTTTAAAGCCTTTTCTGGTGGATAATGTCTCAGCAGGCGTCGCTATTCCTATTCCGAGATGGCGTCGCTCTTTGCGGCTGTGAACTTTGATCTAATGGTCGGTGGAAACTTGGAAAGTACCCCCCACAAATTTTGCTTTCGAAGTTTCAGTCAAGAAATTTGGTTGTCCAGCCTAATTTCACTATCTAAGGACTTTGAAACTTTTGAAAGATTGTAAGTCCACTTTGAAAGTTTTGAAGAACTTTAAAACCACTTGCATTGTTCAGTTTTCTAAATTTCTTTCTTTTCAATTCTTTTGGAGAAAGATATGCTCGATTATAATTTAATCACAAGTTGACTTTTTAATTTGAATTTGTCCACCTTTTTTTTTAACTAGTTTTGTCGAGGAATTTGGTAGTTCAGATGACAGATAAGGCTATAAATACACCTCTAGGATCTATTGCCTGTTCTCCTTTCTCTAAATAAGCGGGCCATTCCAAGACTTGAACATTACATTTTTAGTTATCACATATTCACACTATTTCAATAACCACTTAAATTACCTTAAACTAAATTTATTCATTTTTAATGAAATAAAAATATAAAAATAAAGATATTTTCCATTCTTTCAAATAAAAACATGTATTATTCTAGATTAGAACAATTCCAATTTATTTTTTTAATTTAAATTCTAAATTTGATAATTTGGATGATTTTATTGGACATGATATTTTGAAGATTAATTTAACCGTCTTTTATAAAACTATTAAATTTTTGACATCCTGTTTTATATAATCAAAAGCAATTTCGTGAAAATTCCATCCGCGTCTTCCCGGCAACTGCTGCGAGTCATCAACAATGTACCTGACCCATGTCGTCATAGGGAGCGAGCTTTCTTGGCCCCCATTTTTTGATTTCAACTTAGATATCGTTATACGATGAGTAGGATGAATGTAACAAGTTTGGTTTTGTATATTCAGTGACGGCACCGACCTTTTGATTTCTACTTACCCTTCGTTATCGGATGGCGAACTTTTAAATGGCTTTGTGTCAACATTATGCGTTTTGAAGTTTTGTTGGTATTTGGTACAAAAGTGTAGATATTTGTTTTAAAAATGGGTATTTGATGAGTCTGTTTAGGGTGGGTTAAGTGTAGTTGATTTTGGAAATGAATTTTTATTGAATTTGTATTGTTGGGTTTAAATTTTGTGTTATTTCCAAATCAGAGTAATAAATTGGACATGATGAAGATATAGTCTTACCAAACTTACAAGCTTTTAATAATAAAACTATCACAAATAAACTACAAACTTTTAATAGTGAATGAATATAAATAATAACAATTATAACTATTTAATTATTTTAGAAAATAATGATAAATGTATATATAAAATAACGTTAACACATTTTAATAATTAGCCTTAAAAAAGAAAATAATTATGAAAATATCTTCACTGTACAACATAGAACCTTCACACAGTTCCGATAGATACCCATCTATCTACATAATAAATTGCAACTAAGATAATTGTGATATTTAAATATTAGAATAATCGCTAAACCATCATAAACAAAAGAAACTTGCACATAATTTAAAACTGAAAAGTAAAGCTACTCCTTTCAAATTAGACTACTTTATGGGATACATATTATTGATTTATGTGAGATTTCATGAAAAAGGACTGAAACTAATAATAGATTGTTAAAGTTACAATACATAAAGATTGAAAAATTACATTATTCTACAGGATTACAATCCTGATAATAACATCCGGCTATTTAGCAAATTGTCATCCAACATGTGAACGGGTAGGCACTAAATCCAACTTACTAAATCCAACTTAATAAAGAAAAGAGGAGACTCAAATTTTCAATAAGCGTGGAGCAGTGAGCGTCAACTTTAGAGCTTTAATTCCCTTTTTCCAGTGCCCATTCCGCTAGGTGTTTTGTCTCTTGCTTTCTTTTCATAGCGGAGTAGGGTCCATGGTATAACTTGATCCATCTGTCTGAGAAACCTTGCGACAAACTCACAAAATACACGTAGTTTGACAACGAGTGAAATGAACGACTCTTTAGCTATGATGGAATCTGATTCTACATACGTTTAATCGGATAATTTTCATTTTTGAGATGACAAAAGAAATAAGTTGGGATAGCTTATTATGTTCAGCCATAGACCATTATAATTTATGACAATTATAATTTATTATGGACAATTTTAGTTGAAGGTGAAGAATCAAGGTATCTCGAATTGTTGGGCTGGTGAAAAACTCAGAGCGTGGGGAACGGTGAGCTAGGATTGCGAACTTCAGAGCTGTTTCTACATGGAGGGATCCAAGAAAGGGAGCTCCACTCCCTCCTTTAAGCAGATAGTGGCGGGGATAGGCAAGAAACTAGTTGAGCACAAAGATCCTTCAGAAGGTGTAAGGCAGAGAGATAAAGAAGAGGGGTAGAATGGTGCCAAAACGAGGAAAATAGACTACACTAAAGACAACGAGGAAGAAGACAACGAACAGAATATAAAAGGCAAAGCACCAAAGGGACCATGCAAGACCAAAACCTCAATCGCGCCCAGAGTAGTGTTCAATGACCCTGCGGTGCATAGGGACCACATGCAGACATATGCAACAATTTGTAAATTCATGGGCTTATGGCCCACTGAAAAACTCTACAAACATGGATTAAATACAACTGGAAACCAAAAGGTAGGGATCAAAAGGATTTTTTATTGTAGTTTTTGCAAATATTGAAGACACGGATGGAGTGTTTGAAGGAGGGCCCTATGTCTACGCAACTGCAGGCCTATATATGTGACCATGGGTGATGAACTTTGTCCTAGAACGTGAAACTTTCACCTCAGTTCAAGTCTGGGTAAGACTTTACTCTTTACCTTTGGATTATTGGCAACTGGAATCCTTATCTGCCATAGGAAATAAGCTAGGGCGTTTTGTCAAAGCCTCTGAGGCCACTATAAAAGGGAAATACACATCCTTTGCAAGGATATGTGTGGAGATGGATCTCTCTCGACCCCTGCCGGATGAGGTAATATTGGAAGTATTGGATGAAGAATGGGTACAAACAGTGGATTATGAACACATCCCTTTCAGATGTCGTAAGTGCCATGAGCATGGTCACCTATTCAGATATTTCCCTCAAAGTAAAACAGGAAACATAAGTAAAACTAACACCATGAAAGATTTAGAAAGCTTTCATAAGGTGCTCCAGAAAGGAAAAGGGAGCAAACGGGGACCGAATCTACCTTTGACAAACAAGCATCAAGCCAGTCAAAATAGGTTTCAAGCCCTAGTAGAGGAAGAAGTGATGACACAAGCAGATTAGGACTAGGGAGGCAGTCCAGTGGAGGAGGAGAAAGAAGACAACTTGGAGCAAACACAAAACAAAAATAAACAAAAAGAAGACATGATGAGTGATGCAGAACTGGAAATGGATCAGGAAATTACCCAAAGCGATACGGAGATGGAGGATCACAAACTACATGAAATTCTGGAGAAAGAAAATCTAGATATAGAAGGCTTCTTTAAATAAGGAATCAAAGAGGGAGTGGATTTGTTACCTCAAGAGGAGTTCCATAGATTATAGCAGTTGTTCATCTAGAAAACTCAGAAGAAAGGATCCGAAAAGCTAAGGAAAAATGAAAAACAGGGTAATGAGGGAGTGAAAGCTATGAAAGCCACACCAGGATTAGCACCAAGAATCCTAGGAAATAAAAGAGGCCAGAAAAAACAGAACGAACTATTAATGGAATGTGGAAAGATAATGATAGATTCAGGTACGATGAAAGACCTATCCAACTACTACTTTACAAATCTTTGATAATGAAGTTCACTTCTTGGAATATAAGAGGTCTAGGTAGTAAAAGAAAACAAAGATTATTAAGTAACAAAATGAAACAAGTAGCCCCGGATGTGATCTTCATTCAAGAAATTAAATGTTCCATTCAAAAAGTAAAAGAGATTCACAATAGATGGCTCAACAAATTTGAGTTTCTAGAAGTCAAAGCAGAGAATATATCACGAGTAATTCTCATGCTTTGGAACCCCCAAAAGATTGACATGATAGATGCAAAAGCATCTAGAGATTACCTTTCAGTGGTCATTCAGCCAATGGGAGATAAGGAAATGTACCTCATTACGAACGTGTATGGCCCCCAAAGGATGGAGGGTAAACTCTTGTTTCTAGATTCATTGCAGAAGCTCAGGTAACGTCACGCAAAACTCCCCTGGATCCTAATGGGTGATTTCAATATGATAAAAACGCTATCAGAGAAACAAGGAGGAACCAAAATCCTAACCAAAGATTCTTATGCTTTTCAAACCTTCATAGATAGTATGAAGCCCGTGGATATCGCCATGAATAATGGTACTTTTACCTGGAACAATAAAAGAGGAGGAGAGTCTCAAGTGGCCTCCAAACTGGATAGATTTACAATTTCAAAAGATCTTATGTTCAAGGAAAAGGACATAGTTGCGAGTGTTCTTCCCTTTGGAGGCTCAGATCACTGGCCGGCTCAACTGGACATTCAGGGCATTGGCAAACCTAACAATAGACCTTTCACATTCAAGAATATCTGGCTCTCCCACCTAGACTTCCATAATAATATAGCTATTTGGTGGACAAAATATTTGGAAACTTAAGGCACAGGAATGTTCCTTCTTCAAAAAAGACTCAAACACATTAAAATCCAGCTCAAGGAGTGGAATAAGAAGGAATATGGCAACATTTTTGAAGCAAAAAAAGTTGTGGAAGGAAAAATCCAGAAAATCAACCAAACCCTGATTACAAAGGGTTTTGATAAGGAGCAAAATGAAATTGCAACTAAATATCATCAAGACTGGGAGAACTTATGTAAACAAGAGGAGACTTTTTAGAGGTAGAAATCCAGAGTGCAATGGCTAAAGGAAGGAGATCGCAACACCGGACTCTTCCATAGATCCACTATGGCGAACAAAGCTCACAACATGATTTCTTTTATTAAGGACAAGAAAGGCAACATGCTCAGCTCGCATGAAGAAATCGAAGTAGTATTGCTTCAGTGCTTTTGGGGCATTGCTTAGGAAACCTGCTCTAACTGAGATCAATCCATCAGGGATATTTCTAGACATATACCTAAGTTGGTTTCCAAAGAAGAGAATTTCAACCTCAATAGACCAGTGTCAGAAGAGGAGGTCAATGAGGTCCTTAAAGAGATGCAAATGGTTCAATGTAGACTTATTCAAACCCTGCTAGAATATAGTAAAATAGGACATTCTGAATTTGGTGGAAGACTCAAGAAGGGATAAAACTATCCTGAAGGCACTTAACACCACCTTTATCGCCCTGATCCCTAAACAGGAGGTGGCCCAAACTCCTGAAAGGTTCAGACCCATTGCCTTGTGCAATGTTGTCTACAAAATTATTTCCAAAGTGGTTGCCAATAGAGTTAAACCCCTTCTTCCTACCCTGGTGTCAGCGGAACAATAAGGCTATGTGGAAGGCAGACAAATCCTTGACAACATCATTCAATCTCATGAGATGGTTGACTCGTTGACAAACAATAAGAAAGATGGTATGATCATGCAATTGGACATAGCCAAAGCATATGATAAGCTAAACTGGACATACATCAGAAAAGTTCTCACTACTTTTGGGTTTGATTATAACTGGATCAGATGGGTTATGGCCCTAGTTACTTCACCCAGTTTTTCAATCCTAGATAATGGATCACCGTTGAGGACTTTCAATCTTTCAAGAGGCTTAAGGCAGGGATATCCACTCTCTCCTTTTCTTTTTATACTCATGATGGAAGGGTTGGGACGAAAGATCAGACACGCCAAGGTAGTGGGTTTGGTCAAAGGTCTCCAACTTTCTGAAAATGGTCGTGCTTTAACACATAAACAATTTGTGGATGATACCATGCTGCAAGGAATCCCCACAGTTAAGGAAGCTCTTGCCTATAAAAAAATCCTGAGAGACTTTGCCATGGCTTCAGGTTTGGAGGTAAATCTCTCTAAATCTAAGATCTTCTTCTTTAATACTCACATTGCTATTCAAAGAAATATAGCTAGAATTTTGGGCTTCCAAAGGGAGCTCCTCCCCTCGAAATATTTGGGAGTTCCTCTTACAGCCAAACCATTACACAAGAGCATATGGGAACCTGTAATTAACAAATTACAAGACAAATTCAGGAAATGGACTTTTAGATCTCTAAATTTGGCTGGTAGATTAGTGCTAACCAAAGCTGTCCTTCAATCCATCCCTGTCCTTATGGTATCTGTTCTCCCAGCTCCTCAAGTGTCCTTCATTAGCTCAGATCCATTCAAAGTGACTTCCTTTGGGGTAATGGGGAGGAATGTAAGAAATGGGCCTTGGTAGCTTGGGATAAGATCTCCAAACCTAAGAGCTTTGGGGGGCTAGGTTTGGATGACTTGGACATACTCAGCAAGGTTCTAGGAGCCAAATTATGGTGGCGATGGGTTAAAGAGCCAAAGGCGCAGTGGGCAGCTATTTGGAAAGAAAAATATGCCAGCACCTGGCATAACAAGGATCTAATAAGAATGTCAAGTCACAGAAAGGGCTCACACATTTGGAACAAGGCCTGGGATAACCGGAGTTTGGTCCAAGGAAACAGCTTATGGGAAATCAGAGAAGGAAATCTTAGCTTGTTCTGGGAGAATAGATGGCAACAAGAACCTATTTTATTAAACTGAGACCTAAGGGATCTCAAGGAAAATGCAGATAGCAATAGACTTTCTAAGGTGAAAGACTTTTAGGAGTAAACCAATAACAATGAAAAATGGAGAATCTGGAGGAATTTTGATTTTGGGGACAACAACACCCTGAAGGCTAAAACACAAACTCTTAAGGAAATGTTAGATTAGAGGAAGATTCTGAAATTTGAGGCCAGGATCAGTTGAGATGGGGCAACAATAATGAAGGGGTTTTTAACCTCAAGGAAGCTAAGCTCATTCTCGTTGACCTTAACTCTCAATTTCTGGATAAAACCTATCTTAACCTTTGGAGACACCAGGGTTGGATGAAAATTAAAATATTCATGTGGCTGGTTCAGCATAGGAAAATTCTAACCTGGGACAATATTAGGAAGAGGGGTATTTCGGGAACCTCCAGATGCCAGCTTTGTAAACTTCAAGAGGAAACTATGGAGCACCTTCTCAACAGTTTTATGTTCTCCTCTAGTCTGTGGGATTCTTTTGCCTTTATTTTCCATCAGACGGATAAAGACAAAAATAATATCTGCAACACCCTGACGAACTGGAGGAGAGATTTTTCAAACAATGAAGTTCTCACTACTGCTTGGACCCTCTTTCTGAGCTTCATTGTTTGGAATGTTTGGAAAGAGAGGAACAACCGAATCTTCAAAGATGAAAAGAGGGCTTCCCATTGAATTTTTGAGCTGATCTTAAAACAACTCAAGGTAACGATTAGTACCATAGTGCAAAATCTCCCTAAGAACCCTTCTTCGGCTACTGATATGGAAATTCTCTATGAACTGGGCCTGCAAGGCATATCTCATCAGGGTCTAGATAGAAATCTAATCTCCCTAAAGAATGCAAAGATTTCTGGCATCCTCCTCCAAAGGGTTATCTGAAATACAACATAGACGGAGCTTCAAAAGGCAACCCGGGTACCGCTGGTTATGGAGGGGTGTTAAGAGATGAAAATGGTAGTATCCTCTTCATCTTCCGCTGTCATCTGGGACATGCTACTAATAACCTAGCGGAATTGATGGCTATGGAGCAATGTTTGGATTTCCTGAATTAGGAAAACAGGCAAAATGTGATAGTGGAGGCTCACTCTGAACTTATTATCAATTCAGTCAAGAAAATTAGCGAGGGAACTAAGACAGAAAAAGTCTCAAAAACTTGGAGACTAATTTAGGGCTTTCAATGGATCCAACACCACCTACATAGCCTTTGTACTGTTGGCTTTAAGCATGTTCGTAGGTCAGCGAACAAACGGGTATACTTGCTAGCCAACCAAGGTGTTATTAGCACAGAGAATAGAGTGGCATCAAAATGGCATGAGTTGCCTTAGAGCAGGTTAAAGGCAATTTTACATGAATAGGAAGAAAGTGATAGGTCGGAGTTCTGTGGCAGAGCCTTGAACCAGGAATCAAGTTGACTCAACCTTCACAATTGACTGCCTGTCGACTGGCCTTGCTTCCTTTTCGTCTAGCTCTTTGGTGAATTTCCTCCTTCATTGGCTCTGGATGGACGGGAGTCTCCAAATAGTATCAACAAAAAGTGGCTTAGGAGAGGTTTCCTAGCGATCGCATTCCCCGTAGGCAGAAAGTGGTTTTTACATTTTGGCAGCGATCCCTTTCAGGACGCGGCACGTGGCGGTGGGGCCGAATTGAATATCGCCCCCATCGCAGGCTAATGTCTAGCTTTCTTGGTATGTACGACATGACCCATGACCGTCAGATCCATTAATGTAAATCAACGGTGGCAAAAGGCCGAGCAGGTTGGTGGCATTGCCAGTTAAGTGGTGTGCTTCTTTTCTCTGCGATTTTGTCTAGTGCCGTTGGATAGGGCCCGATGGATCATCTTTGTTGATTCAGTAGTAAGGTTTGTTTGTTGGCAGGTTTTGTGTGGGCCCTTCTTTGTAGGCGTGTTTCTTTGGAGCACGATTCTCTCCATGGCTTGGAGGGCTGGTGGGGCACTTTTGTATTTTGCTCTGTTCTGTGGACTACTTAAGTTCAATTTTGGCTCATTCCTATTTAGCTTTGATGCGTTGAAAGGCTAGTTTTTTGGGGCTGAGACTTTTGCCTTGGCCCTTTCTTAGTTCCTTTGGGGGTTCTCTCTCCTGCGCCACTTTTCTGTGTGGTTTTTTGTAAATTTTGTACATTATTAATGTTAAAGAAGGTCCTACTCTTGCTTTAGCAAAGAAAAGAAGAATCAAGGTATATCATAGCTAACCATGGTTTTTTGATTTTCTGGGCTTTGTTTTTAAGCTAACACACCCACATTAAAATGTTTGATATTTCTGGATTTTCAGCCTTTTAAACATCAATTATTGGTACTATGACTAATGTGTTGTCCTTGATAGCAGCCTACTTGATGTTTTTCCTTTTGAGCACAACCTACTTGATGAAGTTATCAATAGGATATGTCTACATGTGATAGAAAATGAATATTAGTTCAGAGACAGAGGAATGATAAAGATGAAGTTTGGAGAAGTATAAGTATATTTGGTGAAGCAAAGTTGAGTATACACAAGTTCTATGAAGCAAGGTTGTGTACATAGTAAGGTTGAAGCAAAGTAGAGTATGCGCGGGTTTTGTAAATAAAAGTTTAGTACACACGCGAGTATGAAGAAGAAAATGCGTGTACATATTCCACTCCATGGTATTCCAAATACCAAGGGTCTTTACCATGGTATTAACCTATGGTATTGAGCCCAGCAACAGATATTTGATCTCATCCAAGAATACCATTGGCACTAGTATGGTTTTGACATGTGGTATTTTCTAAGGTCTAACCTGTATAAGGAGATGAAGATCAAAGTGTTTGTGTGTGCAAGTGATGAATATTTCATGAATAGTAAGATCTGAAGCAAGTGTTATCACAAAACCAGTACTGATGGCTGCTAATCAGTAAGACTTTATGTAACTATTTCAGACCAGACTTTTAGCTAGGGATTAGCCTCCCTAACTTGAGAGGGCTCTCTCAAAACAAACTACTGATTTATCTTTAGACACAAAGAGGGCTAACTCTTGAAATGAAAATTTAGTAAACATGCTAGTTGGACAGACAACATAACATTTCTTCCATTGGGTTCATGGAGTCAAACATCTTTTCAGTAAACTATCAACTACTCATTCATAGAAGTCAAGGCATGTAATGTTTAACACTCAAAACATTTCTCAAATAACCATCAACCAATAAGTACACACAGGAAGTCTGAGCACTAGGTGAATTCAGAGTGATTGTGTACCTAAAGAGCTGTAAAACATGAAGGACAAGAACCTCAACTAATAAGTATACACAGGAAGTCTGAGCACTAGGTGAATTCAGAGTGATTGCATACTTATAAAGCTGTAAAACTTACATTTGGTAAGACAAAACCACAAACATCTTGAGCATTTAACAAAGTATGAATCTTGAGAAGAATAAGCAGTCTTTCTATTACTGTAAAAAGTCTTGTACATAGGCCAATAAAAAAACTCTGTTTTTTGTATAAATATCCAACCCCTTTTACATCAGAGTTTTTCCTTTTTATAGGAAACAAAACTAAACTACCTTAAGTCTCCTCCTCCAGCATGAGGGGAGCTCGAAAATATATCATTAATTGCCTTATCTATATCTAAACTAACTTATTAAATACAAAGGTATTGTGCTTTCAATACATAGAGTCCTATTCCTATTCAAACTCTAATTCTATCTCCTCGTGTGCATGATTCCTTCTTGAGCTTTCACATCTGTTCTATTTCTGTAGTGGCTGCAACACATTGGAGAGGCATTCACTGAACGAGTTGCCTTGGATTCTAACTGTGCAGATGACTCATTATTTGATGAAGATGTGTGCCCTGTTTTCACGGTCCCTGTTTTCCTCAATCTGCTCGAATATATAACAGCATGTTTGAAGCCTTTAATAACCCTTGGTATGTACCGCTGCCATGTTGCTGATGTGGTGTAGGCTGGATTGATGGACATGTGTCTCTCTTTTCAAAAATAACTTCCTGCTCATGATAACAAACTCAAACTGTCTGTTCTGCGTTTAAATCATCACCTACAGCAGTTTCGTAGCGCGCTACGAAACTGCTGTGTAAATTAAAAAACACAGTCTTCCACTTTCTGAAAATTGTCCCACCTTGCCTCAGGAATTTCAAGACTATAGATGCAGCATTGCCCCCAACACAATTAAAGCCTAGCACTGGCTCTGGTAAACCACGCAAAAGACTCTTAACATTCTTCACTTTCAATTCACTTTCTGAAAAGACCTCGTTTCCACCCATTGCTTTGAGTCTTTTCTTAATGTCTTCTAAGTCTGGCCTATCCCTGACTATGTTTATTGTTTGAATGCACTGGAGGTATGAAAGTTGAATTATGCATTGTCCTACCATACTCGTTGCGCCATTTTGAACAACCACCTCTCTAGCTTTTAATGATCCAAAGTCTTCAAGCATATGAAGAGCTGTGGATGGATTTACAGAAATAGTAGCAGCATACTCTGCTGGCACGTCTTTAGGAACCTTACACCACGCATTCTCCTCTTTTACACAATATGTCAGATGATGGAGCTGACTTCCATCCCAAGCATCAAGAAATTGTTTTGCATTCCATAGAAATTGATATTTCTTGTCCTTATTTGGTTGTCCACCTTCCATGTGCATCTGACATATTTAAGTAGCACAAACATTCTTTCCTTTTGGTCCATTACATTGTCAGTACTCTAATGCACAATTGCATAGGAATAGTTTTCAAGTAATGCACTTGAATTGAAGACTTCTCGTGAATTCAGTAGATGATAGTAGTAAGCAAGGGCTAGCTTTAAGCTATAACTGATAGCTGCTCCCAAGCAAGCGAGGGTACAGAATATAACTTCTTCTAGATTCAGCTGTTCTACAGGTGGTAACTCTTTTGTTGAAACCTTTGTAGGAGCATCATCGGGTACACTAATGCAGTTTCTGTAGCCAGCTTCTTCCATGGAAAGTTTGTCAAATTCCCCTTCAACAATTATAATGTCTCTTGCTTCCTTGATATCATCCTGTCCATAAGGCATCTTTTCACCATGCTTTTCCTGCCAAAAATATTTTTTGTGCATCACGGTATTTGCAATTAACAATCTTGCCATCCCTTCGATATGTAAATGCAATCGCCATCTTATTATTTCTTCTAGTCTGCATGACCCCATTTCTTTGCAGGGTTTCTCTTGAAATTTTCCGGCTAGCAAAGTAGTCACAGAGATCCTCATCAGAAATTTGCTCCAATCTCAGATTTTCCTCTGTGAAATCTTTTAAAACCATTATTTCAACATTTGATATCACAGATGTAGCTTCATCATTTGGTATAGCATTCTGAAAGGCTAAGTTTTCTAATGCTGATGAAACTACAGAGGTGGCTGCAATCTTAAAACCGCCGTCCCAAAACTTCTACCTTTTTATTTTTAAGTTTGTGCTTGGAACGCTCATCCTTTCTTTTACATTCTTCACTGGAGCTACTGTTGTCATTCCCGCTCCCTTGGATGACACGTAGAACACAAGGCATCATCTCTATCACCCATTTTTCTTCGTGGCAACATATACATGCTTTATAAAGTCCCGAAGCCTATCAACATTGCTGCTGTCTGGGAGTTGATGACGTGGATCGAAGTTTTTGAGATCTATTTCTTTTTCTTTCTGATTGCCACCTATTTTCCTCAGGATATACACAGGAAGAATTGCCAATCCAACGCTAGGTTGCGAGTTCGGAACCTCAATTAATGACTGCAAATAAACCAAATTCGCAGTTTCAATCCCTTATTTTCGCTACAATACATACTCTTTAGGATTGGCCTGCTTTGCAACTTTCCGCTCCAAAACCTCATGAGGCATTTATAGCTAGAGTATCCTATTGACTGTACTTTTCTCTATAGCTCCTGTTTTGTTTGAACTCAACAATGTTGATATGACACATATCTAGTAACAACTAGTAAGTATCAGTACTGTATAATCATATGCTCTGTTTGGAAGTTGGAACTAGATGTACATCAAACTTTCAAAGAGCTTAGAGGTAAAGCTCATGCAAGACATTCCTAATACTGAAAAGAAGATACAAAGCTGAAGATTTTGTAGATATCACTTTCAATTGGGCCAATGCCTAATAGAGGAAAGTTCGGTAATTAAAAAAAAACCGTGGTGATATCAAAGAGCTTATATATCAGTTTTAGCCTTGCAATTCCTTGATTTGTTGTTCGCAGCACTCCCTGGATTTGTAATAAGTTATCACGATCTGAGATACTAAAAGAATACCAAAAAGTCATTCTACATCAGTAAGCAAATCCTAGATTGCCAATTTTACTGCCTGTAGTCTTTCCTCAATTTTCCGGTTCTTGTTGTGCAGTGTTCAAGTCAGATACTGTCAGTGAACCCGAGTGGTCCGCATCAAGATAATTAAACTCTTTCAATATAAGCGCCACATCTTCCTCTCCAATCTTCCCCATCTCTTTCAACTTATAAATAACAAATTCCGCAGCGCTCACGACTCCATCAGAATCCATATCTGCTGCTTCAAGGTCTGTCACCGTAGTCTTGCGGGTAGTAACCCAATGCACCAACGAGTGCTGCCTACCTTCAGTTCTTGCCTCAGCAAGATACAAAAAGCACTGAGCAAGACATACAGTACTGACCAAGATCCAAATAATAGCAAAGATGCGCCCCCCTTCTGTTGAAAAGCTTTGATCTCCATATCCACAATCAGTGCCAGAAAGATCGCCAGGGATGCTAATAGCTTCCACTGTGCTTTGTGAGTTTGAATTTCATTAGCAAACTCATCTAGGCCATGAATTTGAGGAGCATGAAAGGCCTTAATCAATAACCTCTCCTGCTTCTCAATGAGGTAGTCTGCTGCACTGCTGAGAAGCAAACCCACAAGGGCCATTCCAGAAAAGACAAAGACACAAGCGAAAAGCTTAGCAAGAACACCCTAAGGCGCGAGGTCTCCATAACCGACAGTAGTCATTGTTACAACGCAGAAATATAAAACATCAACCAGCCTGCTTGTCTTTACGCTGGGCTGCATGTACTGTTTTGGTCAAAACCTCAAGTACCTCTGTACTAGGCACTTCTACAGATACCTCCTCTTTCTTCTATTATACACCTGTGAGCTTTCCTTCTATTAACCTCAGCTGTCATTGACAGTGGAACTGATTGAGGATTTTTATCCTGGTAAGCAAGCTTTAAACTCTCACTAGAAGGCAAGCAAGCCTGTAGCCATAACTTAGATGAATTACAAATTTCACCATCAATTTACCGAAACAGGCTTTTCTATGCATATATCATATTCCCACAGAACTCATAGGAGACAAAAGTGATATGAGTGAGCAATGGTTTCAGACAAATCCCCAATTTCGTAGCGCAGCCAGTGCAAAATATGAATTATGCGCTACGAAATCACTTGAACATTTTGCGCTGCGAAACTGCTAAAAGGGTTTATGTGTTTATTTGCAGACATTTAAGCATCAAAATTTGTCAGTGATAACAACAAGTATGCATGTAATAGGCTATTAATGATTTGCTTGATCTGAAACTACGTTTTCACCCACGAATTTGATGATGGATCAGATCCAATAGATCTAAAATTACAATTTTGATTATGGGTTGATTTGATCAGTAATGATAGCTTCTTGACAAGTGAATTTTCTGTGTATGTTGAGATTTGGGTATGTTTGAAGTTATGTTGTGTAGTGAACGTTTGTGTCAATAATTGTAGATTTGTAGATGGGTTTGATAAGCTGAATGAAGCGTACAGATGTGGGTTTAATACTGGTAAGTCGCATATATATTGAGATACATATGCGGGTTTGTTTCCTTAAGAGCGCACATAGACGTGGAAATGTTTTGAGGAAAGCATGTATATAGCCTAGGGTTTTGCTGCAAAAATATGTTTGATCAGTTTATTAAGTCTTGCTTTGTTTCTGTTGTTTGTCAATGAAGTTTTACTTGATGATCTGGGTTTAATAGTGATGTTTTGATTGAGGATTGATTGATTGAAGAGTGATGAAACTACTATTTGTTTGTGATTGAAGACCAGTGAAGGTTATGTGATTATTTTAGAATTATGTACTAGATTTGTGTATCATGCAGTATTTATTTAAGAGTGACAGCGATTCAGTTTTAGGACTCAATGTTTTGAGATCTGGATGTGAGTATGCTTCAAGGAAGTCGCATATACACGCAATTTTTCTACATTAAAGTAGTGTATATATTATGATAGTTTATTTATCTATGATTTCAGTTGATTTATTAAATCGTTGCAATGTTTGAGTTGGGTATTAGTATTCTAGTTACAATGATCTAACTATTCTCATTGTTTAACAATAAGTTAATTGATTTGGGTTTCAATTGATTTAGTGATTAGTTGATTCAGTTGGTTCAGTGATGGGTTGGTTCAATGGTTGATTTATACTGATAAGTTTTCAGTTTTGATATTCGGTATTAGGATTAAATGATGATAGTGGGTTTAGCTTGAAAATTTGATGAAACGTGGATTACAATTGCGATGTTTTTTAGCAGGTGGATCTAGTATGAAAAATTTTGAAATGTGGTCCATGGAGGTGTTGAGGGTTGGAGTCATCAGTGAGAGAGTTGAAGCTTCCTTCTAGTGGTAGCTGGTAAATCTAAACAGGGGGTTGGATCTCCCTTCTGGTGGATGCTGGTAAATGAGATCAGGAGGTTGGAGCTCCCTTCGAGTGGGTGTTGGAGAACAAGACAATGTTGTAGCCTTTTGCAAGTGGGTACTTGTGTGCTAGTATGAATCTATGCAAGTATAATATTGTAATAAGTTTTTCTTTATAATAAAAAGAAGACAAAGATGACGACAATGGTGGTTTTTCCCACATTGGGTTTCCACATAAAAATCTTAGTGTTCATGTGTTTTTTATGTGTGATGGTTTATTTTGTTCGTACTACACATGGTTACTATTTAATTAATGTTTAATGAGTTATTGATACAACGGCTCAAGTTAAACAACTGATGAATTAACTGAAAAGTAAAGATTTCTAGATATACGCTAGTTGTCTTCATAATAGTTGTATAAATACACGGGTTCCCTTCAGTAAAGTCACGTACAAAAATCTGGATACGAAATTAAAAAATTTAATGATTTGAAAATACTGATTCACTCTCCCTTTCTCGATATTTTTCTCAACAATTGGTATCACAACATGTCCTTCAGAAGAAGCTTGATCGCTTGAAGGATGATTCATCAAGATGAGTATTCAAGGAGGATTATTTTCTATCAGGGCACCTATATTTAATCGAACTAACATTGTCTTTTGGAAAATTAGGATGAGAGCATACTTGCAGGAACTAGGAGCTGATGTATGGGAAATCATTCAAAGAGGTTATCAATATCCAAGCTCCATTCCCGCAGATACTTCACGAAGGAAATAATATGAAATCAATGTAAAAAATGTAAATTCCATCTTCGGAAGTCTGGTCGAGTCTGAGTTTGTGGAGGTAATGCAGTTGAACACAACAAAGGGAATGTAGGATAAGGTTATCCAAAGGTATGAGGGAGACATCAAGGTAAAAAGTGTTAAACTCCAAACATTTAGAATATAGCATGAGACATTGAAGATTCATAATGATGAAACAATTGCAACACTTTTTATTAGAGTAAATGAAAATTGTTAATTCCATCAAAAATCTTGGTGAAGAAATAAAAGATGCTACTATTATTGAAAATATTTCGGGATCACTAACTTTGAAGTTCAACTCCAAAGTTTCTTCTATTGAAAAAATTCAAGATCTGAAAAGTCTCACAGGTGATCAACTCCGTGGAATATTGACAAAATTTGAGATGAGGAAAGGTGGACCTTCAGGTGTGAGAGAAGAAACCTTCAAATCTACTACAAAAGGAAAAGAAAATGAAGAATTAGGCTATGTATCAGAAGAAGGAGAGGCAAACTAAATAAAGAAATTCCAAGTGGGTACTAGAAGATTCATAGGAAAACTTCCATTCAAATGTTTTTCTTGTGGTAGAATTGGTCATGACGCTACTAAGTGCCCCTATAGAGAAAATCATGAGAAAGGGAAATGAGCTACAAAAATACATCGGTTAATGTTTGAAAACAAGAGAAATTTTTATACACATGAAGATAGTGATGGTCTTTCAAATGGTGAAGAAGGTGAGTCTCATCAAGAATGTCAATTACTTATGGAATTTATAAGTAGAAGTAGCAATGAGTTTGATGGCCTAGAAGAAAGTGGTATTTTTATTGAAAAAATTAACAGGGATATATCAGATGTAGTGAGAGTTATAGATGTGAGAAAATATTCAAGTTTGGGAGAAACCCCTTTTCTATTGATCAAGAATGAAGCAAACGGTAATAAAGAATTATTAGGTATGGAATTTTATTCTAACTGTTATCCATTTCCTTGTTTATGCAATAATGGTGGGGATGGTGATAGTGAAAAAATGAACTTCCACTTATGGGTAAAAGTAAACTTAAGCACTCTAAAGAGAAAACATATTAAAAAATGATGTATGTAGAAGGTGAAGATCAAGACAAGCTAGAAATAATGGACAATGCAGATGTGCCTATGCCGAGCAAAGGTAATTGTCAATAATGGAAAGGAAACATGGAGTATAATCTAATGGATCTTGATGTTTGGTATCTAGTATGCAATGGCTACACGAAGACTCCTCCATCAAATGAAGAAGTGAAAAATAATAATAAGGCTTTGAGTAACATATTTTGTAGCATACCCAATTCAATATTAAATAAGGCTATGCATTACACAACTTCAAAGAAAGTCTGGGATAAGATACAAGCAATCCATGAAGAAATCCCAAACGAAGATTCCTGATCAAGGGAACTGCCAGGTAATCCTTTTCCTTACAATGTGTACAAAATGTCAGATGGAGTTGTTGATTCAAAAGAAGACATCTTAGAAGAAAGTTTTGATCCTAGAACAAAACTTGATATTGCTATGAAAAAGATTGTTAATCTTAAAGATAAGTTACAAGCATATGATAACAATGATCGCGCTGGTATGGTATCTAAACAATATTTTGAAGGTCTTGAAGCTGAGATCATCTCTCTAAGAACATATCTTGAAAAATCAGATACATGGAATGAAGAACTATTTCAAGCATTTGAAGAAAAAGAAAATGGGTTGAAAGAAGAAATTTTCAAACTAAAGCAGCAAGTAGAGGAAGGAAGAAGGGTTGAAGAAGTTATGAAGAATAAATATATAGAAAGGGAAAATCAATATCAGGTTGAGGTTAACATCCTAAAAGTTAAACTATAATAAAAATATAAACATTTGGGATTCTAAGATAGTACTAAGCTTTTGGGTAAAATTCTTAGTAGTTAAAGGTCTCCCACCATCAAATCTGGTCTTGGTTTTCATAAAACTTTTGAAGGAGAATCTAGTCAACATGCTGAGGTAAGCAATTCAAAGAGTAATAATGAAAAACTTGAAATTCTCAACAAAGAGATAAGAAGTCAACCTAGTCGACAACTAAAGAAAGAGAAACTTCAAACAAAATCCTTTACTCATAATTATAGAAATGTTAAATGATTCTTTGCTATGATCAATAATGTTGAATATTCTATATGTCATAATTATGGACGTGTTATAGCTAATTGCAGAAGTAGACTATGTCTAGCTAATAATCACCTCTCAAAAATATCATCAGCTTGCAAGTACTTTAAGGGATATTGTTTTGCTTGCAATATATTTGGTCACAAAGCCATTTATTGCAAATAAGGAATATGGAATGGAAATACTATGATTCCTCTTCTCATATAACATGTTTTTCTTGTAACAAGTTGGGGCATGTAGAAAAAGATTGGAGGAACAAATCTATGGATCCCCGCAGACAACATTGTAAGCAAGCATACAAGAATATTGATGTCAAAAGAGCTAAAAAAGATGGATCCACCAAAATTTCTCATAATAAGAAGGCATAAGAAGAACATATAAGGTGTGGTCTTTCTCTCTTCTCATTTAAAGAAGAATATGAATGGTACATAGATAGCAGATGCTCTCATCACATGACTAGAGATAAGAGTAAGATGGAGTCTCTTAAGAAAAACCAATATGGTAAAGTTATTCTGGGAACTAATGCTTCAAGAAAAGTTTTGGGAAAGGGTAAAGTCAGAATTAATAAACATAGAGGAGAAGTTGATGCTTTATTAGTTCAAGGGATAAAGAAGAATATTCTAAGTGTAGACCAAATGGCAAATAAAGGAAATATAACTATGTTTACATCAACCAAGTGTAAGGTTATGGATGAAGAAACTGGAAAAGTCATAGCAAGAGGATATAGAAAACCAAAAAAATTATATGTGCTTGAAGAATGGAATTCTTGCTGATACGAGGAGGGTTTAGACTCTGAGTAAAAGAAGATGGTGCCCATTTTAATCCATTATTCTTAAAAGAATACTTCTAACAACATCTACAAAAGTGATTTGAGATACATGACCTCATAAGAATAGAATATGATTATCAGTTCCACAGGAACAACGATATCAGGGGTAGTAATACATGTTTTTTCTTAATGATGATTCCCATGGTTGTTTTTCATGTTCATGATTTCTTACATTACTCACAATGTATCAAATTTTGTAACAATGGAAGGGAATAGACAATAAATGCTTAGGAGGGGTGGAAAGCAAGAGGTTTCAATATTTCACTTTCTGTCCACTAATCCTTTGAAGATAAGTCATGTATATACACGAGTTCTAAACTAAACAGTTGCGTATATATTGCTATAATGTAGAATCAAGCTCCAATTTTGCTTGTTTATTCTGGGAATGGTTGAGTATAGTTTGCAAATATGGCATATATTCAGAGGGATAATTTGTTATGCTTCCAATAATGCATTGTTGGCATTATAATTCCTTGATACATAATGATGCTTATTAATGGTGATGTTTCTTATGTTGTGGAAGTTCTTGATTAATGATGCAGAAGTGCACGTTGTTGT
Source organism: Pinus taeda (assembly GCA_000404065.3). Lineage (NCBI taxonomy): Eukaryota > Viridiplantae > Streptophyta > Pinopsida > Pinales > Pinaceae > Pinus > Pinus taeda. Next base: position 261,942 of record APFE030894510.1, on the reverse strand, counting down.
TCATGTTGCTGCTAACAAATGCTTATGGTGTAGATCTTATATGGTATATGATAGTTTTTGATGACTAACATGGTCTTATTTAGGTCTTCTTTCTTGGTTATACATGTCATATCTATCATTTGATCTAAAGGTCATGCCAAGACCTATGATGTAATCACTATCAAATTTAGTCATGTATAGAGTATTGTGGTAGTGTTTTTTGACATATGATCTAATTTGTAACCCCACTATGCTTGGGCGGTTGATGTAATAATTAATTCAAATAGGAAAATCCACTCTGATTGGGTGATTGATCTAAGTTTAAGTCATTGGTGATAGGAAAAGTCATATTGAGCTAAGTCATAAAGTCATGTAATTCATTGTACATTCTTCACAAATTTGAACATTTGGTCAAGGGGCGCATGGTTAGGATTGAGTTCTCATATTCAACAGTTCAACAACACTCAAGGGAGTAGCCTTCATTCATCACTAGTCAACCATTTTCCCTTGATGTCAGAGGGGGAGAGTAACTTGGTGTTTTAAAATCATGGTGCTCAGCTAGATGTGTATTACAAGTATCTACAAGTGGTTGTGACCAAACACAAAAGTTCTTTCCATCAAGTACAAAGGGGGATATTGTTGGAATTAAGAATAATGTGTTGTCCTTGATGGAAACCTACTTGATGTGTTTCCTTTTGACTGCAACCTATTTGATGAAGATGTCAAGAGGATATGTCTACATGTGACAGAAAAAGTAATATCAGTTTAGAGACAGGGGAATGATAAAGATGAAGTTTGAAGAAGTATAAGTAGGTTTGTTGAATGAAAGTTGAGTATATGCACGTTCTATGAAGAAAATTCATGTACATACCTAGGTTTGGTGAAGCAAAGTAGAGTATACACGGGTTCTATAAAGAAACGTTGCGTACACATGTGGTTATCAAGAAGAAAAGGTGCGTACATATTTTGCACCATCTTATTCCAAATACCAACGATCTTTACCATGGTATTTGACTATTGTATGGAGCCCAACAAAAAATATTTGATCCCATCTAAGCATACCATTGACACCAATATGGTTTTGATTTGACATATTATTTAAGGGCTAAGGTATATAAGGAGATGAAGGTCAAAGTGTTTGTGTGTGCAAGTGATGAATATTTCATGAATAGTTAGATCTGAAGTAAGTATGTATGTAATAGGCTATTAATGATATGCTTGATCTAAAACTACTTTTTCACCCGAGAATTCGATGATGGGTCAAAGCTAATAGATATGAAATGACAATTTTTATTGTGGGTTGATTTGATCAATAATGATAGTGTCTCGACGTGTGATTTTTTTGTGTATGTTGAAATCTCAGTATGTCTGAAGTTTTGTTTTGCAATGAAGGTTTGCACAAGTAATTGTAGATCTGTATGCTGGTTTGATAATATGAAAGGTGGGTACAAATGCAGGTTTAATATTGGTATGTTGCTTATATATTCAGATTTGTATGCAGGTTTGTTTCCTGAAAAGTGCGCATACACAAGGAAATGTTTGGAGGAAACCACATATATAAACTAGGGTTTTGCTAAAAAAGATGTTTGATCATTTTAATCACCCTTGTTGTGTTTATGTTGTCTTTCAATGAAATCTTACTTGATGATCTGGTTTTAATAGTTATTTTTTATTGAGGATTGATTGATTGAAGAAGGATGAAGCTACTAATTGTTTTTTATTGAAGATCAATGAAGGTTTTGTGATTATTTGAGAATGATGCAATGAATCTGTGTATAATTCAATATTCATTTTAGAGTGATATTGGTGGAGTTTCAAGGTTCAATATTTTGAGATTTGTATGTGAGTATGTTTCAAGGAAGTCACATATACACGTTGGTTTTCTACATTAAAGTAGTGTATATTTTCTAATAGTTCATTGATCTGTGCTTTCATTTGATTTAGTAAATTAACGTAGTGTTTGGGTTCTGTTATCACTAAAAATATTTCAAAAGAAAAGGGTAAGGTAAGGAAGAATTGGTTTTGGTCATTCTCATGCTCCTTTCATGCATAAGAAGCCTCGACAAACTCAAGGTCAGCATACATCAGAGTTCTTTGAGGGCTTAAGCAAGGCATGTAAGTTTTGAACAACTTCATGGTAGATGGAAAGGCCATTTCAAGCAAAGGAAAGATCAAGAGAGTTGAATTGGCATTAAAACTGTGTTTTGGTGATTACACAACAGTTTCGTAGCGCGCTACGTAACTGCTGTAGCTACATATTTTAATGAAGTTGACCAATTTTGAGTGACAAAGGGCAAATATTTTTGAAAGGAAGTTTATGAAGATGATCATTCATTGATGTAAGTTTTGTTCATGATGCTTAAGGCAGCTTCAAAGGGGTTTTGGGTCAAGTCTACAGTGTATGTAAAACAAGATAACCCAATGCAATTGTATGAAGAACAACAGGGGTAACTGAAGCAACCTTTTTAAGGAGAAAAACGGTTTTAAGTAGTCAACTTCCAGGAGGTCTCCAGAGAAACTGAAAGAATATTTTGGAAAATTGAAAGAGGTTTTTATTCCTAACATACATAAATACATAAGCCTCTTTCAGTTTCTTCAAATTAATTATGATCTGGGAGAAACGGGTGATTAAACTTGCGCTACGAAACTGCTGTAGGTGCAAGTTTTTCACAGGCATATTTCTCTGTTTTACACCGGTTTTGCAAAGGCACATTCTGGGAGGTAGGGACGGTATTTCAAAAAACCAAGAGAAGTTTTTGTTCATCACGGATTGGTTCACAAAAAAATCCTTCAGTTTCCTCAAATACATCATGAGCTGGGAGAAATGAAGGACCCAACTTGCGCTACGACACTGCTGTAGGTGCAGTTTTTCACAAGTATATTTTTCTGTTTTACACCTGTTTTGCAAAGACATAGTTTGGGCGATAGGAAATGCGTTTCAAACAACCAAGAGAGGTTTTTGTTCCGCACGGATTGGTTCACAAAAGCCTCCTTCAGTTTGTCCAAATAAATTTTTTATCAGAAGTTATGAGCTCTGTCCCAAGACACATTTTTCAGCCAGAACAGAGGAAGGAACAGTCTCCTAGTTTCTAGGAACATCAAAGGGATGAGTCATCAAGGGCCAGCTGGAAGGTTATGAGCACCATCAAGTTCGACTTCATGGAGTTTTAGGTGTCAAAGAATGT
>APFE030894510.1:237831-258034 GCA_000404065.3 Pinus taeda | reverse complement strand
AGGGTTGGAAATTTTATGGAAAAGCTTGTATTTGGCTTATGTAAGACTCATTTTCAGTAATACATATTTGACTTTACTTCTCAAGATTCATGAAGGATTTTTTATGTTCAGAATATGTGATGTTTTCGTTTTCTTAATTCTTACAGTGGTATGGATGTATAATCACTCAGAATTCACTGAATGTGCTCTGACTTCCTGTATACATTTATAAACTGTGTGGTCCCATATGAGTTTATGTTCTGAATGTTTAAATGCTAAATGCCCTGACTTCCATGTAAGGTTGATTTCATTGTGATATTGAGGTGTTGTTGACTCCATAAGCCCAATGGATAGTTGTTAAATGTGTTTCCACCATTCATATTTGTTATAGTTTTTGTATAAGAGTTAGCCATCTTATCTTTAATCAAAATCATTAATCCATTTAGAGAGAGCCCTCTCAGGTTGAGGAGGCTAAGCCTCAGCCTAAAGTAGGTTTGAAATAGTTACTTGAGGTCTTCCTGGTCTGCAGCCTTCCAGGATCTGATTTTGAGATAATAAGTTCAATATTAGTATTCTGGTTATAGTGATCTAACTATTCTGGTAGTTTGAGAATAAGTTGATTGATTTGGGTTTCATTTGATTCAGTGATTGGTTGGTTCAATGGTTGACTTATAGTGATCAACGTTTAGTTTTTATATTTGGTATTGGGATTAAATGATGATAGTGGGTCTAGTATAAAAATTTGATGAAACATGGCCTACAATTGTGATGTTTTATATAAGGTGGATCTAGTATGAAAATTTATGAAATGTGTTCCATGAAGGTGTTGAGGGTTGGAGTGAGGAAGTTGAAGCTTCCTTCGATTGGTAGATTGTAAATCTAATCAGGGGGTTGGAGCTCCCTTTTGGTGGGTGTCGGTAAATGAGATCAGGGGGTTGGAGCTCCCTTCTAGTGGTTATTAGAGAAGGAGAGAAGGTTGTAGCCTTCTTCAGGTGGGTGCTTGCGTGTTGGTATGATTCTTCACAAGTACAAGATTGTAAGAAGATTTTATTTATAATAAAAATAAGACAAAGACAACAACAACAATTCTTTTTCCCACATTGGGTTTCCACCTAAAAATCCTGGTGTTCATGTGTTGATGGTATGCTTTTTTCTTACTGCACATGGTTATTATTTAATTAATGGTTAATGAGGTATTGATACAGTAGCTCAAGTTAAATAGATGATGAATCAACTGAAAATTAAATCTTACTGGATATATCCTAGTTGTCTTCATAAGAGTCACATACATACACAAGTTCCGTTCAACAAAGTCTCGTACATAAATGTGGATATGAATTTGAAAAGTTTAATTATTTGAAAATATTGATTTAAATACTCTAAGTATTTTTCCCAACATCAATATGACCCATTGATTTTAAAAGGTGGAAAATGATATAGAAACACTTTATTAATCTTGTTGTGCTAATAAAAAAAAATTATTTTTGCATATTGAAATTTTAAAACACCTTATATATTTTTAAACGAGTTATCTATGTTTGTTATTTGAATATATTTAGTGTAAATTTGTAAAATATGCTAGTATAAATGTTGTTTGAAATTCATCTTGTCACCATCCTACATGGGATCACGATGACAATAAGCGAGATCATTGAGCACATTGGAAGCAAATATGTGGAGTGTTGTAATATTTTGAAGGCTAAGTACTAACTACCCCAAACAATACTTTGAAATTATTTTTACGAGCTAAGAGACATTGGTGTAGAGGTGACTATAGGAAATTGGTGATCCTTAGTGGTGTACAAAGGGCAGTAACCCTCTTTTGTGAATGATGTATGATAGTGGGAAGGGACAAGGAGTTATGAAAGCTTAAGGGAATGATTTGGGGCATATTACAGACAAAAATCGTAGCCATTTGAACAAATTTCTATTATTGATATCCGAAAAAGTGACAACAAAGGAGGAATGATGGCACTAGGTAGCTTCAAGAACCATAATGGTTTTTTATTTGATCCAAGATTTGTATTTGTTGTTTGTTTTTAAGTTATTGAGTCCAAATAAAGAAGTTGACAGTCTAAAATTGTTATTTTGGAGAAGCTAGGTTGGGAAATTAGCATCCCAATCCAACTTCACCCCTAGAGTTGCTGGCCTTTGACACTTGAGTACTAAAATATGAAATATAGAATAATTTATATAAGAAATGTTGAAGATAAGGGTGAACAATAGAGAAAGAGGCATATGGAATCTTCAACAAAGAGTTATGCTCTTGTATATTATAAATATCACATTATATGTTAAAAGGAAGCAATTGTGGTAGAGGTGTTCTTCCACTCAAGGCTCTTTGAGTTAGTAAAGGTTTCACTAGAAGATTTAGATAGTAAAGTCAAAAATAGGAGGGGAAAGTTATCTAGAGAGCAGCTCCATGAAGAAATGGATGGATGGATCTAGGACATGGGAGATGAAGGTCTTTTAAATCGTATAAATTTATTGGGTGGTAAAGGAAATGATATCCAAAATTTTGGAATAATAAAACACAAAAAATACAATATCCTATACATGATTGATTGTTGGAATCAAATTTGGAAGCTATCTATTACATCATTTCTGGCATAAAAGTTGTGGTTTCATCAGTTAATGAGGAATAAAAATTCCCTCATCCTAAAGAAAATTACTCTACTAACACACACGACAAATAAATCTACTTTGAAAAATACTCCAACCTTGAAACATAGTGCAAGAAGGAGAAATGGAGGTTAGTCGGTGAGTGGTCCAACCCCCAGAAAATGTTAGAAGTCGTAACTAGGTTTAACGTTCATTTAATTTATTTGAGTCATCATGAAATTTAATTTTCAAAAGAATAAAGAAATTAATTATTATTATTGTAACAATGACCTATTAAAGCATGGGTTTCATTCTTGGGTCATCATTATACTAGTCAAAGTCCCCATTGTGGAATCCTAGGATTAATATTGGTTTTATATAGTCATTGTACATTCAAAGAGACCCTTCTTGGGATTTTGAATCATGTAAAAATGTTAAGTATTGATTCAAATATGATTTATGTATCCTCCACTCCAAGTCTGCTTAGAAGAGATTAAGTTGGCCTAAGGACACATATTCAACCCACAAGAAGCCTATAAATACAAGCTAGTCGAATTCATTTGGAGCATCACATCTCAAGCTAGTTCGATACCCGAAGAGTAGATGGAGAAGTGCAAAGTATGTTGCCGGGAAGAAAAAGGAAGAGTGATTTTGTGGAAGTCCAAGGAGAATAATAAAATCAAACTTTTGGTGCCTCTCTCTCTCTCTCTCTTTGTTTTGTTCCCTAGATTGGGAGATCAAAGTCTTCCAAGTTTCACTGTTGCTGGAAGTCGCCTGATAGTCGAGGCTTCTGGAAAGGGGTCAAAGATCTGGGAGGATGGTGTGGTGTGGAGGGGAAGTCTGGTCTTTGTCTAGTGTGAAGAGTCTCAAAGGATACTATTGGAAGGAACAATTATCTTCACTATGTTTTGCCCTCGATGGGGGTTTTTACCTAGAATAGTGCCTATATCTTGTGTCTCTTGTTTTGTGATCTTCATACACACATAATATGGTAATTTATTGATGAAAGATAAGATAATAAAGAATTAAAATAATCCAAAAGACTCACAAGTAATTATCAAGAAAGGAGAATAAAACCTTAATATAACTACTTTGACGTTTCAACAAAACATTCTTTCTTACTTGGTCCTATTTGAAGCTAAAATTATTTATTGTAGTATAGTTTAAATTTTCTATCATAGTTTTCTACTTATTAATATAAATCTATTGTTCATAGTAGTAAATAACATGGTTTTTGATCCAGATTAAAGCATTATCTTATTTTTCATCCATTTGGTTGCTATCAAGGTGGAAAAAGTGGAGGAATTAGTTCATAGGACCATTTTTATCGGTGGGTCCTAATTTGGAAGTTGGGCTATAAAGCCTTTTGTGGAAGAATTTGATATATTAAGCAACATTCTCTGGCGTAAAAAAATTCCACTTAAGCAAAAAATCCCTTATCACTATTTTTCGCAGAGTTACATTTATTGAAATGCATGAATCACCTCAATTAGAGATTGTATATAAAATTTACGCGGCCCAAAAGTTGGCATTATTAATATTTACACCATGATCCAAGAGGATGTAATGCTATACTCATTATTCATGGAAATGGGGCTAGTGATGTGATCATGATAAACAGTACTCTACAAGAGTCGATATTGTAACTCTAGTTAAGGGTTGAAGGAATTAAAATTAAGCTCTACTATACTATTGCGTTGTGTTATAAGAAAGCCATTATATGGAAAAGGGGTTCCATTCTATTTGAGGGCACTGTGTTCCATAGATGAGTATAGTGGATGAGAATTGATAAAGAGAAACAAAAAAGAGGATTTGTGCATGATACGAGGCATGGACCATAAATCTTACTTGTACTTGCATCCATTTCCATTTAGAAAAATAGAGAGCATAATAATGTCATGTTACAACAGGTATTTCTATCAAAGATGTTTCCATTGGTATATCTCGTTTTCTTTGAAAACATTTCCAATGGGTGATTGTATTTTTTATTATTATCTATTTTCCACATTTCACACATTACATGCATATATTAGTAATTTAATAAATACATAAGCCAAAGTAAGAATATCCCTTATAATATATACTTTGGTTTTTAAGTATAATTTTTTTCACATTCGTTGTGATGAACTATCTAGTGGAATACCAATGGAACTTTTCTAATCATACTTATATTATAGAAATCAATTTTGGGTATATTGTAGGGAATTTCAAGAGATATAGTTTAGTTACGCCATATTTCATAAATTGAGGAAAAAATTGATGAATATCTAAATAAACCTCCCACTCGATAGAGGAGATTTTTTCACAACTCAAAGCACTGGTCATGAATATAAATTCTAGTGTGAGCCTCCTCATGGTGGCCATGTTCAATTATATTAGGTTATTTAGAGAATATGGAAATTAAAATACAAGATTCAAGTCAAAGGGGAGATAAAGAGATAAATAAGAGATAGGGAGGGATTCTATGAAATAACTAGAAAAACATCAGCCTAGTTTGAGTGTCATGGACCATTCATAATCCCTATTGAATATGGAAGTGAAGATCAATATCAAACCCTATCAAGGTGATATTGGTGTTTTGATGTTGAATCACTCATTACAACATATATAAGCTCATTTATGTTCAACATATATAGGAAGACCACGAGACAAAATTTACTTGGCTAAAATGAGAGGACCATGCCTTGGCTTAGTGGGAAAGCCACATAAAAACCTTAATATTAGAGGGATATACTCAACAGACTAAGTGGTGGGGTTTCAAAACTCACAGTCATTATTTTATAATATAGGGTAAGTAGAGTGCCAATGGATTCAATGGAATTAATTTAGGCATAAGTAAAGGAAGAGTGTACATGAGTACTCAACCATATTTAGGAAGATGGAAATTAATTAGGTATCTCCCCAAAGCACTTCGATGTATTCCTCAAGTATCTAGGGGTTTGCACAACCATATTTAGAAGAAAATAATGTTGTTGAAACCCAAAATGATGGAGGAGATGTCTATAGGAAGAATATCTACATAACATAGGCCTGAAGAAAGGAAAATCAAGTGGATCAAAGTACGAGGAGCATTAGAAGGCTTCTAAGGAGGGGAATAAGAAGTGGAAGAGGGGAAATAAAAAACCATGACAACCATTGCACACTCGTGTAAGGGTCCCAACAATTACTATAATCATTATAAAACAATTCTCATGCAAATGAGAATTGTAGGAATTTCCATCCAAAGCTCAACCTAAAGAATGAAAAATATGGATACTAAGAATAAGAATCTCATGGCCTCTTGTTTAAGTAAGTAAGTGGAAATAAATAAACTCATGGATGAGAATATTTTCTATACATCAGTGCAAGATGGGATGAATATCAGTATCCTTCGACCACAGGAAGAGAATGAAATGGCCATACTCTTCCATATAAAGACACTAAGGTGAAGAAGACAAATATCAATGATTTATTCGACTCAAGATGATAGGCCAATCTCTAGCAGTAAATCTAGTCAAGAAACTGGGACTAAAAACTCATAATCATCCTAGCCCATATCGATTAGGATGGGTTAATAAGGAAAGTGTGTGTAATTAAAAATGTACTTTGTGGAGTTAAGAAGTGATCCTAGAATTTTATCTATAACATTTATTTTGGGATGTTTTATAATGGTGAAATTTTGAGAATATTAAGTAGTGAGTCAAGGGGATCATATGGTCAAAATTTTGTATATTTTTTTAGTATACTTTTGAAGATATACACTATGGAATTTGATTGGTCTTGGAATCTAGTTTAAATGAGTCATCTCAGGATTTTTTCTATAACATATCTTTTAGAATTATTTAAATTATGAAATTTTGAGAAGATAGAGGAAAGATATCTCCTTACATATCATGATAATTTTATACATTTCTTTCATATATTTTCTAAGATATTTTTTGTGGAAGTTAGGGTCCCTGAATGGTCTTGAAATCTATTTCAAACAGGTTAGTTGATATTTTTTGCTATAACATATTTTTTTATATGTCTGGTTTAAAACTTAGGATGGGAGAAAGTCGATATCTCTGGATTGGACATTTTTTCATTATATTTTATGATATATTTCCTATGGAATTTACGGTTTGTGAATACTATTGAAATAAGTTTCAAAGAAGACAATTTGGAATTTTCATTATAACATATTTTCAAGGATGTTTCAAAATGTGAAATATTAATGAGGAGAAACATATTTAGGTAACTGCGATGAGAATTCAAGACTTTATTTTACTAAAATTTCAATGATATGCTATGAGGAAGTTAGGTTTCATAAATGGTCATGGAATTAGTTTCAAATAGCTAAATTTAAAATTATCACCATACTTTATTTCCTAGGATGTTTCAAACTATGCAATTTTGGATATTTTTATACACCTCTAGTAGTACCACAAATAAAAAATTTGGATCATACATCACTATAATTTTGGATATATTCCCTCTCGAAGTTAGGGTTTCTAAACAATCCTAAAATGAGTTTCAAATAGGTTAGTATAGCTTTTTATTTATGTCTTATCTTTTTGGATGTTTCAAAATATGAAAGTTGCAAAGATCTAAAGAGACACATGGTAGTACTTGATGTGAAAATTTCAGATTTTTTATTTCATATAATTTAAAAGATATTCCTTGTGGAATTTAAGATTTTAGGATGGTCCTCAAATTTCTTGCTTGTAGGCCACCTGAGGATAAATATAGAAGAATCTTAGAAAAATATTTCAAAATTAAATTTGAAAAAACGAATACATGGCATGTTCTATGATTTTGTTCTTGTGAAGAGGACAAAAACAACAAGCCTTGGTAAAGATACCAAAAATTTCATGTAAATATTTAAATTTTGGTCACAGATGGTGAAGGTATAATTAGTGAGAAAAATTAGGGAAAGATGAAGCAAAGAATAGACGTCGTGAAGGAAATTTAAATGTTATCATATTTTGAATAATTCATATGCACTGAAAATAATTTTAATTCAGGGTTGTTTCTCCACCAAAGTGATTGATGTCTCTTGCTAAGTTGGTGCTTAGTAGTTAGGATTGATGTCTCTAATAGTTTTATGCCTATCAACACTTTAAATAGTGGGGTTTTATGTCTCCAATATGTTGGTGCCTTTGAATATATGCAACAATGGGGATTGTTGTTTCTCTACAATTTTTTGTAGGGTTGGGGATTGATTTTCCAATAATTTGGTGCTTATGAATATTTTCATTAATGAGTGTTATTGTTTCTAGTATAATGGTTTCCAAAATGACCTATACGAGGACGTTGGTTCCTGTAAAGGTTTGTATCAGTGGAGATTCGTGTCACTAGTAGGTTGGTTCCTACAAAGATTTATGAAAAGAGGTTTTTTATCTTCTCCATAAATAGTTTTTATGTAAATGTTGTTCTCTATATTATACAAATCACATATGTCACAAGTGATTATTTTATTTTGTTTCATGAATGCTTAAATAAGTAACAAAAGTCTTGTATCGAAACGATTATACTAGTTTACCCCCTCTCTCAATATCAGTGTGTTCTTAACACCATTCAAGCTCTCCCATCCACCTAATAAGAGTGTATGTATTCAAACTACCATCATAACAATAAATTCCCACATTTGTGATATCCCTATCTTTCAAAAGGGATATTAAATGTATTGTTTGGTACACCTGATTAGTATTTCCTTCCTTGTCAATTTCATCTTTTCACATTGAATCTACCTCAACAACGCAAATTTCTCTATTTTCCATATCTCCACTTCTCAATTCCTCTAGTTCTTGGTTTCTGACACCTTCGTGTGCCACTTCTTCTATATGTTGTGACATTCCTACAAGTTCTCAATTTTCCCTCAACTTGACTAATGTTCACAATATTTGTCAAGGCTTTGCTTATTACGACTTTCCCTTCGGTAATTCTGACGAAAATCCCTTCATTGTTTCAAACACTATGATGTAATACAAAAGCATTAACAAGGAACCAATCTCAAGAGGTCATATAAAATTTGATACCACATGATGCAGGAGGACCCCACAAAATATGCACAGTTACTACAAGAATCTGATCTTTGTCCATAAAGAGCATAAATACTAGTATGCTAACACAAAAGCAATAAAATAACTAACACATAAAGTAAGGAAGTTAAGAAATAATCATAGGAGACAAGATAAGAAAAAATATAAAATTTTCATTTCTTATTCATTGTTGCATCAATTTGTTCTTATTATTGATGTACTTGTATACTGTGCACTAGGTCTTAGTATATGCACCATTTTTTTTCACACTGGACTCAACAATCCTCCTGTTCTCGATTATAGCGTCCTTTTATACCTTTGTACGTCCCTTTCTATTTCAATATCTTGAGGCTTTATCATTTTTCCTAGCTACCTTAGTTATCCCTTTCACATTTTTTCTTCATGCTTGTAAAGGACACTTAGAAGGTTGAAATATCATAGTTATTTGAATTTGTCAATAATTTCATCATCCAACCATCATTATCTTGGATTATAGAGAGTAAATTTAGTTTTAATCCTTCACTAATTATTATTTCCTTGTCTAATCCCCTAGTTAATCATTGCTTCTTTTTTCTATTCCCCGACTGATCATCAATTTTGCACAGGTAGGATAATGATTCACCACAAACCATTTAAGACATGTGGAATTTATACAATACATGATCCATACTATTTTCAAGATTTTAAGAATAGAAATAAAATCAATTTGAAATAAAAGAATCATAGTGTGGTGTTATAACAATGGTGCCACAACAACATAAAAATAGGATAGTGTTGCAAGAATAACATTGAAAGAATGCAACAAAAAAATGGTGTCGTGAAATGCTTATTTCATCTCCTAGAGTATGAACTAAAACCAATGAATGTGGATTGATTTTGGCTAATGATTCTCTTGAATCATTGAGTCAAGGATAATCTCTTTATGGATACCAATATTATTCATTGAAGATGTGGTGAGGAAAAGTTGAATCTATTGCATTAAAAAAAATATGATGTTTTTTTATAGATTTAAGAAATGGAAAGCCTTCATTGAGAATGAGATAGAAAACAGGTTAATGTGTCTTAGATTAGATAATGGAGATGAGTATTATATGAATTATTTTAATAATGTATAGTGATACCGTGATATTGATATATTGTGTGATTCCCAAGAATACGACAAGAAAATGGTTTGTTAAAAAGGAAAAATAGGGAAATCATGGAGCATGAAAGGAGTATGAGATTAAAATGAGGATTTCCATTATATTTTTGATCGATATTGTGGATAATAAAGTTTACGTAATAAATAGAAGGGCTCTAATTATGTTCTATGGTTGGATTTGAGGAGGAGTGGAAAGATAAAATGTAAATTGCTTATTCATAAAAAAATTAAATGTTGAAGAATTTGTCCATATAGATAGAGAAAATAGAAAAATTATTGAGAAAAAATCCAAAATGTGTACTTTTATTGGATATGGAGTTATTGATTTTGATTATATCTTCTAGGATTATAAAAATAAGAAAATAATTAGGAATAAAGATGTGGTATTCAATGAGAAGTTCATGTACAAAGATTAGTTGGAGGGAAATAAATATGAAAAGACAATCATACAATACATATATCTTGATGAAATGACATAAAATGATATTCCAAAGGTCTTAGAAAAGAAAAATTCTTAATAATAGAATCATGTACCTTAATATTTTTCAAGTATTATTTGAATGGGTACATCACTCAATTTCACTCTCCATTGTATTATGAATGGTTGACTACTTTTGGGGAACTAAAAATATACAAATAAGTAATACAAGTATTACTAAAAAGGAGTGGGAGAAAGGAATGAAAGATGAGATGGAATCCATGGTACATAATAATACATTATCATTGGTTCCATTTCCTACAAAGTACAATTATAATTAAAGGGTTTATCCAACAACACTAATATAAAAGTAGAAATTCAATATATTAGTAGCTAGGGATTTATATATGGCTTAGCATGACACATTATGCTTAACATGGAAATTTTTTTAGAGCTAAAAAAACATTTTAAAATAACACACCTCAAATATTCCCCACTTGTTAAAAGCTTCAGTATAACCATTATCTTGGATGTGATAAACCAACTCGAAGATGAAATTGAGTTCCTTGGAGCCAAGATAATTATCACTAGAAATTTCTAATGAGATAGTGGTCAGAGTTTGGCATAAAATAATATGGAACACCACGTGGCTTAACGACATTATCCATGAAGTTTCAAGTGGCTATGGAGGCCCTAAATTGGTGTTCCATAGCATGAGAGTGAGTATACTAGGAAAGGTGATCAACCATAACCATGATGATATTTTTATTCCCAAATTTAAGTAAGTCGACAATGAAGTCCTACGTACCTTCATCCATATATTTGGTGGAATGATTGAGTGTTGTAGTTCACCAATAGCTTTACCTATTTATCCTTTGTGCCATTTGACATGATCACATTTTTCTACAAAACTTTGAATTATATTCTTCATCCCTTCCCCCAAAAAAGATCATTTGATCCTTTCATATGTTTTATGAAAGCCATGATGGATTTCTAAATAATAAACATGGTTTTTTGATATTTTGTTTATTATTTAAAATAGGGCTATGCATTCGAACTAAAATTCCATTTATAGTGAAGATATTAATTGTGCTAATTGTGTCCCTATTATTCTTCTGGTTCCATCTGAATTCGTTTCATTAAGAAAGCATTCTGTTGAAGCCTCAAAAATCATTTCTTACAACATGTGGGGAAACCACCTCGTCTAGACCTTGGTTGGTAGATCCTTTTCCATTTGGTGTAGTATCTCTAACTGGGGATAATGGGACCAGTTTCCCAATAGAAATTATGATAGCGTTGATGGGGTGATATATGGTAGTTCGGAGGAATGTTTAAGCAAAGTAATCTAATATAAATTAATAATCACATGCATATATCCTAGTTTTAAACACTATTTAACTATGACTATAGTCGGGAATAAAAGTAAAGTATGTGATCTGCAATAATGTCCTAGAGAAATTGGTAATAAAGATCATTCAACTGCAATAAGAAGTGAAATCATTTTACAATGATCATTTTGGATAAATAGTTAGCCAAAACGATTTTGGAAGATATATCGCATAAGAAATTATTCATGTATTCAACATAAAGTTTAGGTCATCACCATAAAAAAGTGCAATAATGGTAACCAAGATTCAAAATTTCATACATAAGAAATTTGAAGAAAAGCTGTTGCTTGATACATAAATAAAACAAAATCACAAGATAAAAGTACCATTTGTAATAAGTTTTTCTCATGTGTTTTAGCAATATCGACCTACTTCCAATCAATCCAACACCATATAAGAGTACAAAAGTGCAATTTTAGTAGAACATGCCAGATGAAATGGAAATAAATATTGTTCCATTCATTTCACCATAACCTCCTCAAAAGTAAAAAAGTGCATGTTTTGAAGATTGTTTCTGATAAATTTCTGGACCCCTCTGTAAATGCATGAGAGGGGTTTAAATAATAAACTATAGGCCCTAAAAATAGATTATTACAAAAAATAGTTGAGGAGGTTTAAACGACCTTCCTTAGATTATTCTAAATGAAACTTAAAATGTAAATAAAATATGGTGACTAACTCCTTTGTGTTTGATCCTTAAGGTCGCAGATATTTGTCATTGGTTTGAGATGTGTCAGTTGGCCGATCACAAATTTCAACTCCCCTGTGAATACGACAACGTTCATTGTTGGCAACCTTTTCTATGTGGAAGTGGTTAGGCATTGCAGGGTCATCCACTAGCTATAAGGTTTGAATAGATATTACCAGTATGTTTTCTAGTTTAGCTTGGTTATTTTCCTAATTGCTTCCTCCCTTTCCTTTTCCGCCTGTATCCACTATTGTTCAAGTTGTTTGACATTTGGAAGAAAACAAGGTACTGTTTCTGCGAGTAAGTTGGAACTATATAAATTTTCATTGATATTTTCAATAACGTTGTTTGTTACTACTACTATGATTGTTGTTTCCCTTTTTGCTTGTTTGAGTCGAGAATCCCAGTGTGCAAATAGAATTTCTTTATTTGATTCCTCTAATTTTGGAAAATTAGCCTTCCTCCCATCCTCTTAGTGTTGCCAGGTGATGAAGTTGGAAATCCTTTTTAAGACATCATCATATTCAAGCCTCATCTCAATGACTTGGCTTGTCAATTTGTCCCTAATCTCGCAATAAGGACTTAACTGTGAGATTCTCTGGCATAGACATTATTTTTGGTGCATTAGCTGGGATTTAAGGTTGAGTGCTTCTATTATGAACTAATCAATTTGTGGATTGTACTTATACTTTTTTGTTATGGATTGTATCTGTGCATCCTTTTCTGCTAGGCTGTCCTGATGTTTTATTTGCATCTGCTCGAATTCTTGCTGGAGCTTGGCTATTTGCAACTTTGATTGTTGGTTAGATTTTTCCTGCTCTAACTATTGTTCCAACAATAGAATTTTATTTTCCTTTCCTCTAAGCAAAATTTTGACCTTTGTTTCTTGATCAATAGTTGTTGTGGCATATGTTCCTGCAAATTGCGACAATCTAGTAAGGTTCTCAGACGGGTCGATGGGTGAATCTTTCTAGACGATATCAATTGGTTCATTGTTAAGAGTTGTAACAACTATAGAATTCAACTTTCTTTTCTTCCTTTGCCTTTTGATGACATCTTTGTGGGTTGGGCTGTAGAACACATCTAAGGGAGGAATTTCCACAATTCTCAAAACAATTTCAGAGGTGGGAGTGGTAGGAATGAGCTCTATTTCTTGATTCCTCATAGTTTTCTCTACTATAACTTCTTGAGTTGCTCTGTGTTATGGAGTCTATACCTCAAGTGTTTGTTCTTTTGTATGGATATTTTTATTAAAATTATCCCATTCTTTCTCTAAATTAATAAACAGAGGTTTTGTTGACTAGGTGGAGGTAGAGTGAATTTCAGCCTGTTTCTTAGCTGAGGTTTGCTCAGATGCTTTCTCTGTAGACCCAGCTGTGTCCTTTTCTAACTCCTTACTTTTATTGTCCCCATTCTGGGACTGTTTGTCTGAGTTCTTTGACTCATGAGTAGACTTCTCTTGAGACTCTGCTTCGAAATCATCTTTATAATTTTCTCTGGAGCTATGCTCTAAGCTTACACTAGGAGTTGGCTCCCTTATTTGTTCAATCTGTAATTGGTCCAATGGGACCTTTAATAATCTTATTTCTCTATATTCATGAAAGGCTTCAAGATCATCTGGGGAAAAAAGTAGTGATGCCATATGCTTCACGTATGAGAATGTCTCTTTTTGTAGGAAGACAGATCATCAAATGCACCTTCGTCATGGGTGAAGATCTTCACTTTCACCATGGTCGTGAAATCTTTGGTAGTGCTATTTGGGTTATATTTCCTCCTTGGGAATGTAGGTAGTTTTAGAGATTTCATGATATTTGCTTCTTTACATGATTGTCCAAAATCGTGTAGTGTAAATGCACCACACCGCAATGGAAATGTAGGCTAAATGGCCTTTTTCTGCTCCTTTAATCCTTTGCTCAGCCCACCTTCACTTGTTGTTTGGTAGGCGATCTCTCTAGACATCAATTTTCAGGGACATAGTATGGTAGGACATGTGGTGAACAAATTCTCCCAAATACTGTGATATATGTGAGTGTCTTCTCCCCAAACCATTTGGCCACAGGAAGGGTAGCTACCTTGACCTCTCTAGAAAACCTAGGTTCATTTTGGTTGAAAACTTGTTTATGGATAGGCGACATGACTCCATGAAAATTTTTGTAAAAATGGGGGTGAAACTGAGACTCCAACATATTCTTATGATATATATGAATGGGAAGTGGGTCCTTCAAAGTCCATCTCGATCCCATGATAGGAAATTTGGAGCCAAAACAGATTCCATCCATTACATAGGCACTCATAAAAAATGGAGGGTAAACCCTCGAAGAGATACTCCTCTTCCTCCTATACTCCATTATAGATTTTGCTAAATTATCAGAAACAATTTGGGCCCAATTCATTGTGGTTACGTTTATAGTTGCATCTATTAATTACAACCATTCTGGGGAAAATTTAGTACTATCGGGCTTGGCGAACATTCTACATAACATGGCTACAGCAAAACTATGAGGGGGAGCTATAGATGCTTTAGAACACATACCCATTTTTTCCTTCTTCATCTTGCCTTCATTTTTTGTCCAGGGTCACGTGTTGTCCGCAAGGTCTTCGTTCGCCTTAGCAAATTTCTCGAGGAGCTATTTGTTGTAGAACATTTGTGACTCTGAAAGATTGTACATAAGCCGCAAGTTATCTGGTGAGAAAGATCCCATAACATCATGCTTGCTCTTTTTAAATTATCTGTTTGAGATATCCACATGGTAAATTATCCACTTGACCATATCTTTATTCGAAATTATGTTTCTTCTTGCGGATATGCAGTGCAAAAATGAGCACGCCATCTGGAAGATGGAGGTGTCTGAGGAGGCATGACCATTGGCTGTGGCCTCTGTTTCCAGAGGTCTTGGTTTCTCTTCTTCTATTAAATCATACATGGTTTCCAACATAGAGGTTCCTCCATCTCTATTACATGTAGTATCAGAGAATAAAGGAGCCATTTCTGATTTCTCAGGTGCGACTACCTTGCCCTTCTTTTTCGTTGCTCCCAACAACGCTTTCTGTGGATTTTGCCTTAAAATGGAGCAAAAGATAAGTTATTGCATATACAGTGATACAGATAAACAAAAGAACGAATGATGTAGATAACATTGACAAGGTGACAAGAAAGGAGTTTTTATTTAACGTAGGTGAGAAGATATCCTATCACGTTGAACTGCTTTTCACACATAAATTCCATTAACCCTTACTAAATGCCCACTAATGGTTATTTATCCCTAGCTTTATTGTCTTTTAATGCTCTGCATCGTAATTTGGGGAAGTAACTTTCTAGGGTGGCAAGCCTTTGAACTGCGAAAATGCGATTTTGCGATTGCGATGCAATATCACAAATTGCATTGTCACATTGTGTTTGTGCATTTTCCTTATTTTTTTCTTTAGTTTCTATCGGATTTAAAATGCGGGTCGCTTATTATCATTTCCAAATCATAGCTTATTTATCAGGTTTTTCTATGTAGAGCCCTTTTTATTAGGTAGTGGACTTGAGTATTTGTTTATAACGTATCTTGGGATTGGGTCTAGGTCTCAATTGCATTTTGCAATCTTACATAATGATAAGTTTCGGGCTTCTCTTAATTGTTCACAATGCGATGCAATAAGGGAGGTCTTGTCATCGCAATTTCGCATTTCGAATGGTTTAGGATAACTTGTTAAGGTGCACCCTTTATAGGTGGCGATATACGATGTTGGTGTTAGTTTTAATAAGAAATGCATGAGAACTTAGCTTATATGAGAAGCCTAAGAGTTTCGAGGTTTTAGTGCGGTATTCTCTGTCGATCACTTTAAAAAAAAGTGTTTGTTTGATATCTTGCTTTATTCCAAAAATTAACAAGGAAAATGCTTAATGCTAAATTTATTTTTGGAAGGATTTTTAAAAGGGTCCCCATTTATTAAAGTAATATTGACTACTACTTTTAACAAAAGGGGGAGTTGTTGATTAACACAACAATTGCCGATTCACTTGGAAGAACTAGTTATCTCTGAGAGTTTTTTGAAATTTCTAAAAACTTCCAAAACAAAGATGGTTTAGAAAATAAAAATTTCATGAAACATAAGATAAGTAATATTTCTCTAAATAATAAAACAACATCCACCTAACTATCATCCTTTTGATTATCATTTTCAAACAAGAAAGTTTCTTTGTCTATATCAGTCATTACTTGGTTTTAAAGATTAAAAATAGGGGAACTCTTCACAAATTAGTTTTTTGGTATACTCAGTTTTCATAGGTAGAGCCTCTTCTTCCAGCAGGCATCCATAGCCTAGACAGGGTTACCTTTTAACCAACAATGGTTCAGTATCCCATCTAGATAAGAATGCAATTATTAAAGATAAGTTCAGATTTATATACTTATTGTCTTTTTCCAATTTTTCTAAACAATTCTTTTTTCTTTAAAATTTTCATTTTTATCCCTTAAAGGACAATTTCTTGGTTTCGTCACCAAAATTGACAATGTCATTCACCTGGTTGTAACTTAATTGAACAAGTTGTCACTTAATGAGGCCCCTTGTCTTTTGATTAATA
The DNA here is from genome assembly GCA_000404065.3 of Pinus taeda. Taxonomy (NCBI): domain Eukaryota; kingdom Viridiplantae; phylum Streptophyta; class Pinopsida; order Pinales; family Pinaceae; genus Pinus; species Pinus taeda. Next base: position 241,250 of record APFE030894510.1, on the reverse strand, counting down.
TAATCTAAAGCCATTACCTTGTTTTTATATGCAGTATTGGTAGTGTCAGCTAGTTATGTCCTCATGGTCATGGTAAGGTGGCTCTTAATGAGACCTCTTATCCTTTAAGTTTAATCATATTTTAGAATTAGATTCTAAAAAATGAAAGCTTACTAGATGGGGGGAATCATTGGCTTCTTAAGATTTTCTGGATGACAATTGTAGAGTTTAAATATGCTTTTTTGTATAAAGGCATTGCTTTGTTATAGATACTTTTCTTGACTAATGTAGAGCAAAGGTTTCTTCATAAAGTTAAGTTTCATCAAAGGTCAAATAATTTTGGTAGAGAACAAGAAATATCAAAGCAATAGAACTTGTCCTATGTTTCAAATGTGAAAATCATTTTCTTAACAGTCTTTACTTATACAAGCGAAAAGTCAAAATATAAAAAAGACTATTATTTTCAAACGCAAAAGTAAATGTTATTCAACTTGTATTATTCTTTCTAAAAAATTAAAGGCAATAATATACAAGGAATAGAAGAGGTCATCTTCTATGAAAAATATTTCTTTAAGATCTGCCCATTAACAGGTAGAGGTTCTCCTTTGCCTGATAAATCCTGCAATAAAAAGGTTGATGGGTCTATTTGTTCCACAATTTGAAACGGGCCAAGACACATTTTTTGGAACTTGGTATGCTTACCTTTTTCCTAATGTCCTTTATCCCATTTTACCAGGTCTCTGATTTGAAAGGATTTTGAGCTTATAGAATTTGCATCAAAGGAAGCTTTGACGAACTGTTGATGATGTCTGTGTGTGATTCTGGCTTTTTGCCGTTCTTCTTCGAGCTTAAGGATTTGTAATTGTCTAACTTGCTTAGAAGAGGAAGGAGTTTCTTCAATGAACTAAACTAGGGCTAGAGATGGAATAACTATATTTGTAGATAGGATCACTTCTTTCCCATTGACAAAATTAAAAGGAGAAGTACCTATGGAGGCCTTATGAGTTATTTAATCTACCCATAGAGAAAATATTAAAGATTTATGCCATTTCTTCTAATTTTGGTCAACAGTTCGTTTAATAATTCTTATGAGATTTTTGTTTGTACATTCAGCTAACCCATTTCCCTGTGGATAATAGTTAGCAGAGTATTTAAGCTTAAAACCTCTTTTAAGAGAAAATTTTGTCATAACATTTCCTAAAAAATAAGGTGCATTGTCCAACATCAGCGGAGATGGCAGATCAAATATAGTAATAATAAATTGATCAATGAATTAAATGATATTTTTATAATTGGCTACCTTGAGTGGAATGGCTTCCACCTATTTTGTGAAGTAATCAATTGTTGTAAGGATATATCTATACTGCTTAGAAGAATGAGGAACGATCTCACTTATTATGTCTAATCCCCATTGCTAAAATGGTTGTTCAATATTGACTTTCTATAATGATAATGCGAGTTTTCTTTGTCTCCCATCAACTCTTTGACAAATTTTACACTTCCTTGCATAGCCATGTGTATCTTTCAATAACATTGGCCAATAATAGCCAACATGTAGGATTTTATGTGCAGTGGTATCTCCTCCAAAATTTCCACCAACTGGTCCATGATGGAGTTCATGCAACACCTTTTCTACCTTAGATTTTTCAAGACATCTAAGTAAAAACACAACACATCATTGACGATCTGGTATTGTTTAGGTTTTAGCCTCAAAGCCCTTCTCTTCTTATAGTTTAACTATGTTGGGTCATACCCATTTCTTAAATAAGAGATGATATGAACATATCTTGACTCAGTTTCATTAAGGATTACCTCATAGGCTTGTACATCATCACTTAAGTCTTGTTGTGTTGATAAATTGGATGCTCCTATTAACATCCTACAAAAATCTTGACCTTTTACAATTTTTGCTGGTCTAATTTCAATGTCATATTCTTGCAGTGATGTTACCCAATTTTCCCTCTTTTCACCTACATCCCTTTGTATTAAGAGATTTCTCACTGCTGAGAATGACAATCTTACCTTGGTGTGGGTTTTTAGGAGAAAAGGTCTGAAGTATTTTATTGATTTGAAGACAACAAAAGATTATTTTTCAACATCTGAATAGTTCAATTCAGCCCCTTGCAAATTGGAGCTAAAGAAAGAGATTGGGGCTTTGACTTTTTCCTCATTCACCTGTGTCAATATAGCGGCATATGATTTCTTAGAAGGAAAAGTATACAAAATGAAATGATTGGAAAATTTCAGAGTTGCTAAAGAGGGAGCATTTATGATTGCTTGTTTAATCAGATTAAAAGCTTCATGTTCTGTGTGTCCCCATTTAAAACGAGAAATTTTCTTAATCATATATTGAAGAGGTAAATTGATTTGTGAAAAGTAAGGGACAAATATTTTAACAAAATTTATCTATCCTAGGAAAGATTGCATAAATGTTTTGTTATGAGCTAAAGGAATCTCAGGGTCAATGTGAATACCTACTTTGGATACAATGAATCCAAGGAGTTTTCCTTCACTTAATGTGAAGAAAGATTTCGTGGGATTAAGAGAAATTCCATACCTCTCACAACGCTCAAAGATTTGTTTTAAATCTCTAAGATGATTACTGTACTTTTTAGAATATAAAATGATATCATCTAAGTGGATTACAATTGATTTGTTTACTAAACCCTTGAATGCTATGTCCATGGCTCTTTGAAAAGTTGCACCATCATTGCTTAGTACAAATGGCATCTTTTGATAAGCATAAGTGCCCCATTTTGTTCTAAATGTAGTTTTTAGTTAGTCATCTGGATGTACTAGAATCTGATTATAACCTGGAAATCCATCTAGGAAAGAAATTAGTTTTGAGTCTACAATTGATTGCAATATTTGTTCCATAGGAGGCAATGGAAAGTTGTCCTCCTGACATGATTTTTTGAGATTGTGGAAGTCTATACATATTCAAATATCGTCGTTCTTTTTTCTGACTAGGAAAAGGTTGGAGACCCACCTGGAATGTCTGACAGGGAAAATAATATTGGCTTTCCGTTATTTATTCAATTCAGATTTAATCTGATTTTCTAAATTGGGCTAGATCTTTATCAATTTCTGATGCACAACCTTTTCATCAGATATCATGGGGATGGTATGTTGAATTATAGAAGTGTCATACATTTTAATATCTTCATAGTTCCATGCAAAGATATTATTCTATTTCTTCAAGAAAAGTATAAAGGCTGATTTTTCATATGATATAAGACCAAGTCCTAGATTAATATTTTGAGGTTTAAGTTTAGTTCCGAGCTTAATCAATTCAGACCTCATAGTTGAACTCTGAACTCTTGAATTAGTGGGTCTTTTGTATCTGTCTTTAAGGTCATATAAATATTTTAACTTTACTACAAACTTAGGTATAACATTCTTGGTTGTTCCTTGCTTAATCTGGTTCTCATGTTGATCTT
>APFE030894510.1:210837-226503 GCA_000404065.3 Pinus taeda | reverse complement strand
CAAGAAGAATCCACCTGGTAGGAAAAATTGCAGATATCATGATGGGAAAAATTACTATGCAGAAGTATGTAGATCCTGATAGTCCAATTGTCAAAACACATATCAATGGGGTAGAAATTCCAAATACTTTGATTAATTTAGGGCTGTTATCAACATTATGAGTAGACAGACTATGGAACAGTTGAAACTTCCTAATCTTCTTTTTACACCTACTTTACTGCAACTTGCAGATCGATCAATTATCAAACCAGATGGTGTATTAGAAGACATTTCGGTCTCCTTAGACTCTTGGGAATATCCAATGGATTTCATAATTTTAACTCCCAAGAGTAATTTAGGAGGACACCCTCTCATCTTAGGAAGACCTTGGCTAGCCACAGCTGATGGCTTTATCAGTTGTAGGTCTGGGGATATGTATATTTCTGATGGTAATTCGACAAAGAAATTAAATCTGTATCCTCCAACAAAAGAAATGACAGAAATAGGAGATATTGGGTGGGTTGATGATGAGGATACTATACAACCTGTCTATACCATTTCTGAAGTTAGTGAAGGTAGTCAAATTCTGAACACATTAGAAAACTTTGAAACATCTTCAGAATATGACCACACACAATTTCAATTAGATTCTGACATTGAGTATCTATCATCTAGACAAATGTCTCTTTACTCTATGGAAGAATTTGGTAGTTCCGCCACTGAGATCTTTCCAGGTAAAACATTGAATATCAACAAAAACCTGGAAAAATCACAACAAGAGGAGCTAACCAAAATCTTGCAAAAACATTATATGCATTTGCATGGGAGTATACTGATATGAAAGGTATTGACCCTAAGACTTGCATTCATCACATCTACATCGAGGAAAACAGTAGACCAATCAGACAACCTCAGAGAAGGATGAATCCAAACCTTAGGGAGATAGTGAAAGAAGAGCTCATAAAACTACTCAATGTAAACTTCATTTATCCAATTTTAGATAGCCGATGGGTTTCTCCTTTGGTTATAGTACCTAAAAAGAATGGTAAATGGAGGGTATGCATTGATTACATGGAATTGAACAAAGCAACTTTGAAGGATCACTTTCCTTTACCGTTTATCGATCAGGTATTAGATACTTTAGCAGGCAAAAAGTACTTTTTATTTCTGGATGGTTTTAGTGGCTATAATCAAATTCAAGTAGCAACTGAAGATCAAGATAATACCACATTCACCTGTCCATGGGGAACTTTTTCTTACCGAGTGCTTCCTTTTGGATTATGTAATGCACCCACAACATTTCAAAGGGCAATACTAGGTATCTTTTCTGATCAAATCCATGATTGTGTAGAGGTCTATATGGATGATTTTACAGTTTATGGTGATTCATTTGAAGAGGCATTATAAAATTTGGAAAAGGTCCTTATTAGATGTAAAGAAACAAATCTTTCCTTAAGTCATGAAAAATGCTTTATGACGTTTACTGAGGGAATTGTTTTAGGACATCATATTTCGGGAGATGGAATTAAAGTTGATAGATCAAAAGTTGAAGTCATCTCCAAGTTGCCTATTCCAAACTGTCAAAAAGATGTTAGAATTTTTCTTGGATTTACTGGATACTATATAAGATTTATTGAAAACTTCACCAAAATAGCATCCCCACTTTTCAAATTACTTACAAAAGACTGTGAATTCAAGTGGGATGCTGATTTTCAATCTGCATTTGAGACTTTGAAAATAAGAATATCTGAAGCACCCACTTTGAGAGGGCCAAATTGGAAACTTCCTTTCCATATTTCTACAGATGATTTAGATACAGCTCTAGGAGCTGCGTTGGGTCAAAAGGATTTAGTTCCTTATGCCATTTACTACATCAGTAAAAATTTGACTCCCACAGAGTTAAACTATACTATGACTGAAAAAGAGTTCTTTGTTGTTGTTCATGCAATCAATAAGTTTAGACATTATATAACAAGCTATGAAACTTTTGTCCATATTGATCATTCTACAATTAGATATCTAATGAAAAAACCTGTTACTAATGGCAGAGTTACAAGATGGCTCTTACTTTTACAATAATTCAATATTACTATGTTGGATAGATTAGGGAAATGAAATACAGTAGCTGATTTCGTGTCTAGAATCCAAAATACTAATGAAGATTCTCCTGTAGAGGATAAGTTTCCAGATGAGTATTTATTTGCAGTAACTACTAAGACTCCTTGGTATGCAGATATTGCAAACTATTTGGTTATAAAAAAGCTACCTCCACATTTATTTCCTAGTGAAAAAAGAAGAGTTATTCAGTAGAGTTCGAATTATTCATGGATTTCTAATGAATTGTTTAAAACAGGGCTAGATCGTGTGATCAGAAGATGTGTTCGGGAAGATGAAATGCCTGATATCCTCAATGCATGTCATGATGAACCATGTGGTGGACACTTTGCTAACAAAAGGACGGCCTATAAAATGCTTTCTTTAGGATATTATTGGCCTTCCCGTTTCAAAGATGCAAAACAATATGTCAGAAGGTGTGACAGCTGCCAAAGTGTTGGGAGACTGACTCTTTCAAATGAAATGCCATTACAACCACAGGTACTCATCGAACCCTTTGAAAAATGGGCTTTATATTTCATTGGACCTATTAATCCACCATCTAAGCAAAAGAAGTATATATTGGTATGCATTGATTATGTCACTAAATGAGTAGAAGCCAAAGCATTACTTGCTGCTACTGAAAATTTAGTTGTTAACTCTCCTTATGAGGATATTTTTACTCGCTTTGGTGTTCCAAGAGAAATTGTGACAGATCAGGGAATTCAATTTACATCTAACTTGATGGATAAGATGATGGAAGAATACAAAATCAAGCACAAAAAATATACTCCTTACCATCCGCAAGCAAATGGCCAAGTGGAGTCTACGAAAAAAGTTCTTTAGAGCATCATCACCAAAATTGTTCATCTACATAGAAGAGATTGGGATGAAAGGCTTCTTGAAGCCTTATGGGCCTACAGAACTACATGGAGGAATACAACAAGACATTCTCCCTATGAACTTGTTTATGGGAAAGAAGTCCTGCTCCGCATTGAGTTCCAAGTCAAGACTTTCAAGATGGCAGTCCAGTTGGGGATGAATCTATCAGAAGCCCAAAAGCACAGAATGGAGCAGCTGAATGAGCTAGATGAGATTAGACAAGAAGCAATTTTAAGGACTGATATAGTTCAACATCAAAGAGCTAAGTGGCATGACAGATACATCAAAGAGAAAAAGTTTCAAGAGGGAGATTGGTGCTACTGTTTGATTCCAAGTTCAAAGACTTCAAAACTAAATTTTAGACCCATTGGCTTGGGCCATATGAAATTGACAAAGTCTTTAACAATGGAGCAGTAACAATCAAGCCCATTGATGAATTTAAAATTCCTCTTACTGTGAATGGCCACCGATTTAAAATTTATCATAAGCCACTCTCAAAAGAGGAATTTGTCAAGATGTTCCAAGAGAATTCTGCAATAAGGCTGGTGGAGAAGAATCCTTCTTCCCCACCAACCTAAGCCTTTGTTTCTTTCAGTTGAAAAAGAAAATTAAAAAAATGTATAAGCCTGAAAACCAATCATAGATTGGCAGTCTTATACAGAAAATATAGAGTAAAAATCAGGGACACCTAACACTCTATATTTTCCAAAAAAAAATTCTCTCCTCTCCTTCTTTTTCCATCTTCACTCCACCTCATTTGCCATTTCACTCCATCTCCATCTCATTCACATTTTCGCTTCACTTCACTCCGCTTCACTTTCACTCCATTCCTCTCATTTCATTTTCATTTAATCAATAAAAGTTCCTTTCAGGACTATTTTCACTCAGTTAGTTCTTTTCTAACTATTTTTGTTCAGCTAAGTGGGTGTTGTCCTAGTTTCCGTAGCTGGAAGCAGTTTCCACAACCAGAAACAATTTCCGCAACCAGAAACAGTTTCCGCAGCCAGGAACAATTTCCGCAGCTACCACCACTCTATCTTTCAAATTCACAGTCAAAATGTTAGTGCAAAAATCATGAAAATGGTGGTGTAATTGAACAAATGCCATGAAGACATGGAACATTTCCAAGACATCAAGAAAGAACAGTTGGTTAAAAGCTATGAGCAAGAAATGACAAAGTTTCCAAAGGTATGAGCAATTTTTTTTATCAAATAACAATTAAAGTGATGATTATCCATAGTTATGAAACCATAAAAAGTTCTACTATGTGTAATGATTCGATATGATAGCTCCATTACCCACTCCTATTCCATGATATTACTCCACACACCATGCATTCATTTCTTAACGGTATCATGATGGATTTTTGGGTTTAAGCTCAAGTTGACTGCACTTTAATTTGCCACCTGCGCTCATGAGATGTGACCAATCCCTTTATGGCTCCTCTCCACCGCATTTCCCGCAACCATCTATCAAAATGTGTGATCTCCTGTACACAACCGTTAATTCAAAAAAAAAAAGATCTCGCCTCCACTCCATTCACTTACCATTTCATTAAAGATATTCCTTTTCATATACACGCATTTCAATTTGTGAGCTTATTTGCGATTGCTTATCCTCTTTTCCGCCTGTAATCTGAAGCATTCCCGTTACCTGCTACCGATTGCAGCCACTGCATTTTACCATAAACCCTGCAATCGTGCTACCTTCCCTCTGCTAAATCCTCATATGCAATTGCATCCTCAGTTAAAATTCAAAACAGAGAAAGGAATGGGAAAATTACTAAGGGCAGAGCCAGAAGGACCGAAATATCTAGAAGGTTACCCTCAAGCAAAAGATTTGCTGAAGAAAGCCAAATGGTTACACTTCATCCAAAAGTTTAAAGGCTAAAACAAAGAGGTAACCAAGGCTTTTGCACAGTCTTTTGATGGTCAAATGGTGGAGATTGGAGATTTGAAGCTCATGGTGACCGAAACAACAGTAGCAGCTGCCACAGGCTTACCCCAGGAAGGTGAGCGATGGTTCAAAAACAAAAGTGTGGATGAAAAGGCATGGAGAATTATGCTAAGAAACCCAGGTATGGACACCACTGTGTTTACTAAAGGAATTCCTGTTCATGCATTGAAGGAAGAATGGGCCAGTCTACTGTTAGTTATCCAAAAATTTGTCACTTGTGAAGGATGCTTTGGTTCGATGTACATGTACCATGCTAGGTTGTTGATGAATTTCTTAGAGAATCAGACTCTTAATTTTACTTATTTCTTACTGTTGAGTTTGAAGAAGATGAGTATTATAGTCCAAAAATACATAGGCAATATAGAACCTCATCTATATCATCATGGACTTATAAAAATTCTCATTGAGGACCAACTAAATAAAAACAAAGATACCTGGGAACAATTCTTGATAAGAAAATACTTCCAAGAGCCATTTGAAGCCTCTGGAAGTAGTACACCAAAGAAACCAAGAAAAAGTAGGAGAAGAGAAAAGAGCACCATAGTCCAAGACTCCCCTACTACAGAAGCTCAAGAAGTTGGTCAAAAAGAAGAAGAAAACAGAACTAAAGACAAGAAAGAGAGGAAAGAGAAAGGCAAAAGGACCATCCAAGAAGTCTAACAATCACCTGAGCCATCCCTAGAGGAGGATTATCAACCACTGTCAGAAATAATAGTACATCTTCAGGCTGTTATAGCAAAGAAAAAGGAAAAAGGGAAACAGAGTATACAAGAAAAGAGTACTAGTCCACCATACTTAAGGAGAAGCACCATGCTAAGAGGAAAGGGGAGTAAAACACAAATAAAATATCCCCACTTCATCGACTTGGGTGGAGATACACCTGAGAAAACTCTAGTTGGTTGTAGTCCACCTCGTCCTCAACCAAGTATTGAAACTAGTCCTCCACATGATGAAAGCCCTTCTCGGCCAGAGCTAGAGAACAGTCCTCCTCCTCCACCAAATTTTAAACTCAGTCCAAGAAAGACACCTGAAGTAGATCCCAATTAACAGGAGGTATATGACTACTTGGAATCATTAGAAAAATGAGCTGCAGGTCCGAGTACCACTCTGCCACTAGATGCACGAGTCCAGTCCTTAAAGCAGGAGGTATTTGAATTAGAGGTTCTAAACAGGCATATCAAGCAGGAAAATGAAGCACTCAAGGAGCAGAGCAAAGTAGATAAAATTATTCATGATAACACTATGCTCCATTTGGGACTATGGCAAAAGAAAAATAAGAAACTGAAGAAAAAGTGCAAAAAGCTGAGCAGAGCATTAATCAATCTAATAAGGAAACCAAGGATGGTGGTGGCACCAAAGAACAAGAAAAGAGGGCTAGATGTCCTAGTAGAAGCATCAGAACATATGGATTAGAGGGGAATGACTAAATTTTGGTTGCAAGAGGACATGCAACACCTTCACAGTGGGGGTATGTTGAGTCCAAAACCTGCACTTCCCTATATAACCTTTCAGCCTTCTTTTTACATTTACTTCATCCACCAAGCTATCAAATCATTTCATATTAGTCTAAAAAGAGCTTATGAAATGGTTTCCTAACTATGTTGATGACTGTTGTTTGATTTAAATTTTTGTTCAAACAGTTGCGGAAACTTGTCACTTTCTGCAGCCAGCCCAAGTTTCCGTAGCCATTTTGTTAAAGGCTATGTTACAGGTGTCCAATGGAGAAACTGGCCACATGGGCAAGCTGCAAGTGACGTGTACATGGAGTGTATCCCCTCAGTTCAGCCAAATCACTCATAAACGGTCATGGTCAACGACGGTCAAAGGAAGGGCCAAATGAGGAGTTTTGCGGTGGCACGACTCTATTTTGCCCATGTGAAGGTTTGCGTGGCATGATCCGTAGGTTCCGGAGGTACTGGCACAACTATAGATCAGCCCGTGAACTAAATCGAGCAGCTACGACTCCATGGATTCAACTGTCATAATGACCATAACGCTAGATCTCAGGCTGTGGAGATTTACGTGTCTCTTGGTAGCATAAAATCTAGGAATTAGTTGCAGTATTTTCACTTATAAATAATGCGTTGATATATGCTAGATAGCTAGCTTTTGAGATGTAATTTTGACTTGTTATCAGCCCACTGTACTGTACTTTACTTTGTTTTATTACTGCACTTTAATATATGAGAAGACAACGTTCCTGAATTCGATTTGTGACTAAGTAATTGACCGGGCGAGGTTGCAGAGGGCCCCTGTTCACCAAAGCTTTGTATAGTTTCTTACATGCTTTCATTTACTGTTTTTTATAATCATTTCTTGTATATATATTGCACTGTTCTGATGTTCATTGCTGTCCATATTTCCTTTATGTTTCTTTCATAACTGTTAGCTGATCAGTGCTTCTTTTATAGGTTTTTGTAGGCAGCCCAGGTAAATTTACATATTTTTTATAACTACTGACATGAGATCATCTTGTCCTTTCTACTTATTTTCATTTACTGAGCTTAATTCCAGCATTGTCATTTCTTTCAATTTTTGTTTTGCTTTTTTACTTTTCTGCCACTTAGACATCATATTACCTACCTGTTTATGATTTCCTTTCTATAGCCAAGCGACTCAATTAGTAAGGAATCAGAATATTACTTGTTGTAGTATGATTTAGTTTTCTTTCCTGCAAGTTAGAGACTGAATTACTTATGTCATTTTCAAGAGTTGAAATATGAATGAGTAGTTAAATCTTAGTTTCCTTTTATGCAATTTAATTTCCTGCAATTTAGATATCATATTACTCAGCTTGTTTATGATTACTTCCTATAGCCAGAGCGAGTCGAAAGGTGAAGGGTCACAATATGGGTTGAAGTAGTGTGATTTAGTTTTCTTTGCTTTCAGTCTTTGAGTTGCTTTAAGTTCAGCTTTTATTTTCTTTTTCATACAATAGTTAGGATACTGGGCCCTTGTCACTAGTTCACTATTTTGGTACATTTACTTCCTTTTGAGAATTGATTTCATTACAGTCAATTTGGAAACCTTCTTTTTGAGAACTTTTAAGTTTGGAAAATCATTGTCGAAATCACCATTACCATCCATGCTTAACTTTCAATTTCGCCATCTCACACTAGGGAATCCACATAAGGTAAACCCAAAAACAAACTAAAAAAAAAAAAACTCAAAAATGACAAAAGACTAAGAAAACGGTTATCTTGCACATATAGTGCACTTCACTTCATCAGTTTACGAAACCCGGATTGACATTTTAAATAGAAATTTAGGACATACTAAATTGACCAAACAATTGTGTTTACAGTTGCATCTATTAATGGAAACTACTCTGGGAAAATTTAGTACTATCGGGCTAGGCGAACATCGTACATAACATGGCTACTTAGAAACTATGAGATACTGTAGAATAGATACCCATTTTGTCCTTTTTGATCTTGCCTTCATTTTGCATCCAGGTTCATGTGACGTCTGCTGGGTCTTCATTCTCCTTCGCAAATTTCTTGAGGAACTCTTTTTTGTATAACATATGTGGCTCTCACAGGTTGTACATATGTTGCAGGTTGTTTTCTCAGAAAGATCCCATAACATCCTACCTGCTATTTTTAAATTCTCTCTCTGAGATATCCACCTAGCCGATTATCCATTTGACCATATCTGTTTACAGAATTATCTTTGGTATTGCGGCTATGCAATGCAGAAATGAGCACGTTGTGTCGAAGATAGTGGCGTTTAAGGAGGCATGGCAATTGGTTGTGGCCTTTGTTTCCAGAGGTCTTTGTTGGTATTCTTGTAATAAATCATACATGGTTTCCCACGTAGAGGTTCTTCCGTCTTTGTTGCATGTAGTATCAGAGAATAAAGGAGTCATTTCTGATTTCTTAGATGTGACTACCTCACCCTTCTTTTCCATTGCTCCTGACGAATCTTTCTGTGTATGTTTCCTGAAAATAGAGCGAAAGAAAAGTGATCAGATATACAAAGATAAGAATGAAAAAAATAATGAATGATTTAGATAACTTTGAAAAGGTGACAAGAAAGAAGTTTTTGTTTAACGCAGGTGAGAAGATATCGTATCACGTCGAACTATGTTTCACACATAAATGCCATTAACCCTTTCAAAATTCCCACTAATGGTTCCTTATCCCTAGCTTTATTTCACATTAATGCTATGCATTGTAAGTCAAGAAAGAAACCTTCTAGGGTCGCGAGCCTTTGAACTAGGAAAGCATCAATTTTGCAATTGTGATGCAATATCACAAATCACATTATTGCATTGTGTTTGGGTGCTTTCCTTAACATTTCTTTAGTTTGTACGGGATGTAAAATGTTGGCCACTTATTATCATTTCCAAAGAATAGCTTATTTATTAGGTTTTTCTATGTGAAGCCCTTTCTATTAAGCAACGAACTTGAGTACTTGTTTATAACGTATCTTAGGATTTGGTCTGGGTCTCAATTGCATTTTGCAATCTCGCATAATGATAAGTTTTCAGGCTTCTCTTAAGTTTTCGCAATGTGATGCGATAAGGGAGGTCTTGTCATTGCAATTTTGCATTTCGCCATGGTTTAGAATAACTTGTTAAGGCGCTCCCCTTATAGGTGGTGATATACAATGCAGGTCTTAGTTTTAATAAGAAATGCCTTAGGACTTAGCTTATATGAGAAACCTAATAGTTTTGAGGTTTTAGCATGGTATTCTGTTTTGATCACTTTTTCAAAAAGTGTTTGTTTGATATCTTGCTTTATTCCAAAAATTAACAAGGAAAATTCCTAAAGCTAAACTTATTTTTGGAAGGAATTTTTAAAGGGTCCCCATTTATTCAAGTAATATTGACTACCACATTTAAGAAATTGGTGGTTGTTGAATAGCACAACACTTTCTTAGGATTATTGAACCATTTTTTTTATATTACTCAACCATTCACATGCTATGATGGACACTAAAAGGAGGGATCCTTCCTCTTCATATTTGCAAGAGAGAACATATATTACAAAATTCTCCTTGCCTCTCTTATAAATTATTTCATCATTGTACATCAATAGTTTAGTGAGAAATTTATGTTGCTTATGGGATGAAATCCTTTCCTCCAGGAATAATTTTAAGCTATGTGATCTAATTCAGTCTAGAAAAATTGCGAAAGAAGGTATGGATTCAAAATATGCATAGCATGAAATATAGACATCATTTCATTTTCATAAGTGGATTTTCCAAGGTGACCTTCACAAATATTTTGTTAGTAAATATTAATGGTGTTACCTCTTACATGAGTACTTGATCTGAATTTGAAACTACTTGAAAAAGGTTTGCAAGGTATTCAATTCAGTAGTAAACATGTTTTAAACATTCCCATGTCTTGCAGTAAAGAAACAAATGAAGTTTTCAGTTGTTCATGATCCATTCGAGGATAGCAGAGATATTTCCTTTTACTGTTTAACACATTAAAATGAATTTTTTCTGCAAAATAAATCAATCACAGATGCAAAAGAAGTTGACGAAGCAGTTCACCCCTCCTGGGCTACGTCTGCTGGGTCTAAGGCTCCCAAATGGGTCAGTCCTCGTTTTAATTAAATGCTCAAAATGAATTTACAGCTGAATAGAAGTCTCTATAGGTGAAATATACTATAAAATCGGGTTCATAACACATGAATCCTTTAGGAATGATTGTTGGTTCACCTCCAATGGATACCTGCAACTAGAAACAGTTCTCACAATATTATGCCCTAGTGGCTCCTAGAACTTCCACGGCTCCAAAACCTATGCAAATGACCTCTGATGGCTAAAAAGACCTATGCCAATGGCTTCAGAACGTCCAAAATACCCAAAATCAAAAAAAAAATTCATCCAAAACCACGTTTCCTGGCCAAAGTTATGGCCATTTAATGATAACTACTAGTTTCCCCTAAAAGGACTCCGACTAACTTTAGTGGAGCTCCACCAGTTATGGCGGGATCGCCAAATTTGGTGCTCTGCCAAAAAGTCTGCCAACTGAACTACAGTTAACAGATCGTAAATTCTACATGTGACCACGTGGATGGGTTGTTCTCGGATTTCGTGCTAGCTGTTTGGGGTTATGGCCCACGGTTTCAGGGCTTGGTCGTATGGTAAGGAAGGGGCTGGCCTCCAAAATTTTCCCGCCATACAATTTTCAAAACTTAAATATTGCAATTTCTATTATGTGTTCAACGCACCTTCTGTGGACTAACGGTAAAGCTTGTAGTTGATATTTGAAAGGTCGGGGTTTCGAATCACCAACCCCACCAACAAAATTTTAACATATGTGCCATATGTCCGCTGATGTCATCCTAGGCCACGTGGAGGCCTATGATTGGTCTGTCCCAACAAAATATTCCATGGAATATTCCAAGGAATATTCCGTGAAATATTCCTTTTTGAAAATTCAAAAATTAAGGGTCATTGGGCGATTTTGTTTTTGACATAACTTTCACATACGACGACCGTTTTTCGAACCGTTTGTGGTGTCAAAATTGGGAGGAAAATCTATATCCAGTAATTGAGGTTCAAGCCAATTTTGAGCACTTTCAATTTTGAGCATTTTTCGACACTTGGGACATGAACCCCTGATCACGCCTCGCCATTGGGAAGCTTTTGGACCCCAAAAGCCTTCAACTACCTGCTAAAGAGGTGAGGGTATAGTGCCCTCACCCTGTCCACCTCCATCCACTTTGCCTTGTTCGGTTTGTTGCCTTTAAGACCAACCCGAACATAATCTACATTGCCCCTCCTTGAAGTGTGTGTCCTTCTGTCAAGGATTGTATCTTCTTTCAGCTCATCTAAATATTCTGGCAAGAAATCTTCTATAGATGGCAGCTGAATAGCGCTTTCATGATCAGCGATCAAAGGAGGTTCATACAAACGTAAGTTCTCCACATTGACAACAGAATACATTTGCATGTAGGAAGGAAAATCTAATTGAAAAGCATTATTTCCAACCTTCTTGAGGATTTTGAATGGACCATAATGAATAGAATTCAACTTTTTACCTTCTCCTTGCATCCTTTCCTTACTAATGTACAGCCATACCTCATCCCATTCTTGAAACTTGTGATCCACTCTATGCTTGTCGTGTCTTTCCTTGTATTTGCCTTGACTTTTCTCAAGCTGTTCTTGAATTTGCTGATGTATTTGCTGAATTCTTTCAATGAATGAATGAGTTTTGTCAACATCACTATGTCCCACAATGGCGACATCTTTCTCAAGAATGAAATCAAGAGGCGATTTTGGCAAGTAACCAAAACAAGCTTCAAACCGTGAGGTGTTTGTGGAAGAGTGCTTGGCACGATTGTAAGCATGTTGTGTGTAGTGCAAATGTTCATCCCAAAGCTTGGGATGCATGCTGCAATATCCTCTCAAGAGGTGCACAATGGTTCTGTTCACAACTTCGGTTTGTCCATCTGTTTGCGGATGGAAAGAAATACTTTTCTTCAACTTTGTGTCCATCATCTCCCATAGGTTGGGCCAAAAAATCCCCACAAATCTGGAGTCCCTGTCACTAATAATGGAAGTAGGCAAACCAAAGTGAATCCATACATGATGAAAAATAATTCAACAGTTTGTTCAGCAGTTATAGTTTTCTTACAAGGCATAAGTATACACATTTTGCTAAAACAATCAACTACTACATATAAATAACCATGTTGCTCTCTAGATTTTGGCAAACCTCCTACAAAATCCATAGAGATGCTCTCCCATGGTCTAGAAGGTATCGGAAAAGGAGTATACAAGCCAAGCTTCCTATTACTAGGCTTGCTGGTGGCACATAATGAAGAACCTCTTATGAACCTTGAAACAGAATCTACCATGTGAGGCCAATAGCAATACCTCTGTAGATGTGCAACTGTTTTGCTTACACCAAAATGGCCAGCAATAAGAGAAGAATGAGCTTCTCTTATGACATTTATTCTCTCACCCTGTGGTATGCACAACTTTCCAAAATGAAACAACAAATTGTTATGCATGTGATAGCCATTTTCCTCTACATGATTCCCTTTACTCAAGCTAGCATACACATCTTTAAAGTCATCATTTGATGCATACTGTTCTATGTAACTATCATGTACAATGGAATCATTCTTAAGTAAAGTAACAACAACAATAATAGGCCTTGAAAGCATATCAACAACTATATTCAGAGTACCTTTCTTGTACCTTATTACCAAATGGAACTTTTGCAAGAAGCCCATCCATCTGAAGTGTCGTGACTGTTGTAACTTGCTTTGTGATTGCAAGTACTGTAAGGGCTGATGGTTGGTATGTATAACAATTTCTTTGCTCATCAAATAGTGTTTCCACTTTTTGACGCTTTGTACCAATGCATACAACTCCTTATCATAGGTAGGATAATTTACAACAACACCATTAAAAGTTTCAGAATGAAAAGAAATAGGCTTACATGCTTAGAAGAACTGCACCCATGGCATAATCACTAGCATCGGTTTGTATCTCAAAAGCCTATCTCAAATCCGGTATAGCAAGACCGAGCTGAACTAATCTTCTCTTCAAGATTCGAAAGCTTTTTGTTGCTTGCCTCCCCATTGGAAAGCATGCTTCACACTTGTCACTGCATGCATAGGAGCTGCTATGAAGAGAAGTTAGAGATGAAGTTCCTCCAATATTGAGTTGCACCCAAAAAACTTCTTACCTCTGTTATGGATTTCGGAGCAGGCCAATTCACAATAGCCTCTATTTTAGCAGGATCAATTCTCAAAGAACCTCTTCCTACTATGTGTCCCAAATAAACCAAAGAAGTCTTTCCAAATTCACAGTTTGACATTTTAAGAAATAACTAATTCTTCTTCAAAACATCAAGTACTTTCCTAACATGCATGACATGATCTTCTCTAGACTTGCTGAAAATTAAGATGTCATCTGAGTAGACAATAACGAAATCATCAAGAAAAGGACACAAGACATCATCCATTACCCACATGAAAGTTGCAGGTGCATTGCACAAACCAAATGGCATCACAAGCCATTCAAAGAGTCCTTGTTTGGTTTTAAACGTTGTCTTCCAAATGTTACTTTCTTCAATTCTTACTTGATGATATCCACTGTGCAAGTCTAACTTAGTGAAATATCGAGCATCTTTCAGCTGGTCTAACAAATCATCTATCCTTGGGAGTGGGTAATGATTCTTTACCGTTATCTTTTTCAAGGTCCTTAAATCAACACACATAAGCCAAATGCCATCTTTCTTTGGAATTAGTACAATTGGTGACCCATATGGCGAAGTACGTGGCCTTATGAAACCCTTGTCCAACAAGTCCTTGATTTGCTTCTTTATCTCAGCATTCTCCATAATAGACATGCAGTACATGCCTATGTTTGGAAAAGGACAATCTGGATGCAAATGAATCTCATGCTGAATCTCCCTCTTAGGAGGCAAACCTGTTGGCTCCTGAAACATCTCATGATATACATCAACTACATCATACAGATCTGATTTAAGTTTTGGATCACAATTTTCATATGACTCATGATTCACATCAACCTTGGGCTTAATCATAAGAAGAAAAAAATTCTTACTTGAATTGACCAGCCTTTTTACCTGTCCTGCATTCACCATCGCTATATTGGTCTTCTTGCGATGAGCTCTAACAATGAAGTCCTTGCCATATTTGAAAAGATGATATTTGTTTTCATGGCGATGGAAGATAGATTTCCTGTCAAACAAGTAATGAATTCCCAAAACAATTCCTGCTATATCAAAAGGTACCACATCAAATTCAACTGTATCAATAAAATGTGTGGTAATTGCAAAGCGCAATGTGCACTTTCTTGTAACTTGTAAATTTGCATCCTTGCAAATCCATCCAAGTGGATATGGCTTTGGATGTGGAATGGTCTCAAGTTTATGCTCCTTGACCAAGTCTTTTGATATGAGGTTTGCTTGTGACCCACTATCAAAAAGTGTGTCAATCTTAGTATGTTTTGAAATCACCCTCACATGAAACAGTTCAATTCTTTCTTCCTCATTAGGAGCTTGTACATGACAGTTTGAGGTACTAGCGCTGGCTTGATTTTCCATTTCTTTTCCCTTCAAGTTTTTCAAACCCATGGCTGTAATCTTGGTTTCATCACCTGAATCATCCCCTAAATCTTGTGGAGTAGATGTAGTAGCAGCAATTTTCTGTTTCCCTTTGGATTTGTTAAACTGAGGTTTTTTCTCAGGATGTAATTTCCAACAGTTTTTCTCCTCATGGCTTGGTTTAGAATAGTGTTTACAGATCACTTTCTCACTCTCCTGTTTGACAGATGCATTCTTTTTTCCCTTTCCCTTGAAGGTTTTCTCTTTTTTTCCCCTTAGCAGGCTTGTTTCTACCCTCTTCAAATGTGTGTTTCCCCTTGCCTCTAAATGGGTAGCTTGGACACAAACCTCATCCAAACTAGTAGGGTTAAACATGAAGATGGTGTGTCTAAGGTAGCTTTGCAGGCCACCAATATATTTCAGAAAGGTGTCCCGGGTCTGTAAATCTACCCTTAACAAGAGAGGTCTTCTCCTAAATTCTTGGGTGTAGTCTTGGACACTCTGAACCTTAAGTTGTCTGAAATTTTGCCAGTTCATAATGGCTTTCTGAATGTGAGCAAGAGGATAAAATTGTTTTTTAATGGCTAACAGAAAGTCAGTCCATGTTAAGGTAACCTTACCAAATTTCTTGATCTCCTCTTTGGTCTTGGCCTCCAACCAGACAAATGCTGCTCCATCCATTCTCAAAGAAGCCAACTGAATCTTTGTGG
>APFE030894510.1:78428-206775 GCA_000404065.3 Pinus taeda | reverse complement strand
AAGCTCCGAGAAGTACTCACGGACTCCTGTCATATGACGAGAAGCCCCACTGTCTACATACCAGATACCTGTAGATGCTCCGCTAATCGAGGGAAAGCCTGCTCCCTCTGAACCTGTATGGCAGGTGATCCTGCACTAGAGGACTCACACATAGTGAATGCAAACTCCCGGTCAAAACGACCTGCAAAGTCCTCAATCTCTGCTGATGCTGCCAAACTTTGGTCCTTCCCCTTCTTCTTCTTCTTCTTCTCCGGACACACAACTGCATAGTGTCCCATATTTTGACACTTCCAACACTTCACCTTGGAATAGTCCTTCTGTGTGTTTACCTGTTTACCTTTACCTTTGCCTTTTCCCCCACCACTGCTTGTGGAAGCCTGCTTCTTCCCTTTGCCTTTCTTGCCTCCTGCCACTAGTGCTACATCCTCATCCTGCTCAACTGGCTTGGCTGCCCCAAGCTGACCTTTGCTGATCTCTGTCTGAATGCAATCATCCCAAAACCTCTCCCATGTGGTAAGGGTCTCACGTGCACAAACCCCATCAGCAAAGTTCATCCATGAACGGGGGAGGCCATTTACCGCAATCCGCACCAACTCAGTGGGTGGAATGGCCTCTCCAATCGCTGCCAACTCATCTCTCACATTAGTAATCTTAGTGAGATATCCAGCTGCACTATCATTGCCCATCTTAATGTTTTTCAGCTTCTCCTTCAGGACCATTTTTCGGTTCTTATTGGTACTCTGGTAGAGATTGGACAATGCTGTCCACATCTCATGGGCATTGCTCTTTCCTCTCACATGAGGAATGCAATGGTCTTTGATTCCGTCTAGAATCAGCCTCTTACCTTTGTTGTTCTTTCTATTATAAGCAGCCAACTGAGTAGCATCAGTAGGCACAACAACAGGGGTCTGAGTGGTATGCACCATGATATCCCAGACTTCTGCCTCCTCAAATATACTTTGCATTCTCTCCTTCCAAACGCTGTAATTTGTATGCCTATCCAACCTATCCTCCACCCTCAATCCCAATGACATCCTGCTGTCTTAAAACTGAAAATAGCACTGTTGTAGTAAAGATAAAACCTGCTGTTTATGAAAAATCAGCTTGCTGGAATTTTCTGAGTGAAAAATCAGCAGCTGTAATTTTTCTCTTTTGCTGTCCCAAACTGCCCTTCAGCACTCAAGCTCTGATACCATGTTAAAATTTCTGTTTTCCCACCCGGTTTTCAGTTTCTCCTTATTTCTCCCATGTAGTTAAATGCCCTTTCCCATAACCATACATTCAACAAGCTGAAAAAAATAAATTTGCTGAAACCACAAATTCTGGAAATTTTACAGAATGCTAAATTGCAGAAATAAAAATCAGCAGTAATAAACAGCCATTAAAACACATTAAAACACTGATATTTTGGTCAACGTGACCCTGGAAAAACCCCCTACAACTCTTGGGGAAAACCAGTTTGAGAGCTCTTCTTTATTTCTGAAAAATGTCTTTTTACAGCAAGAAAATTTCAGCAAAAAAATTACAGCAAAATAATTTTTTCAGCAAGCAAACTTATCCGTTTTCAGCCCAACAGACCACCTGGAAACTTCTCAGTTTTCAGCAAAAAAATCAGCTTTTTCTGCTTGTTCTTGCTGCTGTTCTGATTTTGCTGAAGAGCTGCCTGGTATGTGTGCCAAACTGCTGCCTCTTTCTCCTTCTTGTCCAGAAATCTCCCTTGCTCTCTTGCTCTCCTTCTCCCAATCTGCTCATGAAAGAATGAATGATCTTTTCCTCTTTTAATATAACTCCAAGTGACTTTGGGTGATCCAAGTGACTTTTGGGTGATCTCTAAATCCAATGGCTGAAATAGATTTAGATCAATGGCTGAGATTAAATGCACATTTAAATCTCACTTTCTATTTTTTAATTCACCCGCTTTAATAAAGACCCACTTAGTCATTTATTTCCAAAGTCACTTTTCCTTTCTAATTTTTCATTGACTTTATAAAAGTCACTTTAAAATTAGACTTAGTAACTTTATCACTTAAAGTCACTTTTAAATTAGATTTTAACTTTATAAAAATTATAAAGTCACTTTAGGAGAAAAATTAAAATCTTTTGGACACTTTTCCCTAGGCCAAAGATCAAAGCCTAAGGGAACCACCTGTCCTCCGGTACCAAATTTCAACAAAAAGGGAGCCGAAATGATGAAATCATGGTGTAGAAGGGTTTTTGGAGGGCCTTGCTGAGTCCTCAAACTGCCATAATGATAGTGAGGGCTCCATGAATGATAGACAACGGGGTGGTCCCTTGATCTCTAAGCAAAACATCATGTGATGCTCCAAAGTGGCTCTGGGGCACAAGTAGTGGTCTCATGGGCCTCCTGATGAAAAATAAGCCTCTAGACTGCTCCAAATGGGGTCATGGAAGCTGGTGCTTGCCCTCCCATGTCTCAAGGATGAGACAGACCTCCTTTCCACCTTAGATCAACTGCCAAACCTTGTATATGTTTCTATGTTGGCCAGGGGCATTGCTGGTCCAAGTGCATCATCTCACATATAATGTGGAGCAATGAATAAGCCGTTGATGGTGCTGAGGATGCCCATGGCATGAGATAATGTTTTGTCGCATGATGGAAACCTATGGCTCTAAACACATTCCCTACAAGTGTCAATATTATCATGTGGTGGGCTTGGGCCCCAGTCAAGTTTCCCAACCCATGATGAAACCTCCTTCCAATCCTGTATAAGATCCAATGTGTCTACTCACGTTCAGGTACAGTAATTCATTAGTGCATCTAAATGAATCAAGCTCGTTAGTCAAGGGCACAAACGAGACTTCATAATGGGTTTCCCTTCGAATTTTGGGGCTTTGAGCATGTAATGGTGTTACCTCCCTACGTAGGAGTGGTTAATAAACAACCCTATTAGGGGTTCCCAACCCCTAAAGGGAAGGACATGTCCATGGCACATCCTTCAAGTGGTAGGTGTCATGTGGGTAATGATGAGGTGGATTGGGACACAAGGGTTTCGAGGCCAAATGCCATGGGCTCAAGGGTGGTAATGATGAGGGATGTCCACATATTTGGGTGCATGAATGTAGGGGGGAGCAATCATGGTACATGAGTTACCCCGAACTTTGTTTTTCCACCCTTCTTCGTTTGTGTTTTTCCTTTTATGATTTTATTTTATTTTACTGCTCAAGACTCTAGGGGATGAGAGTATGTTGTGTATGACATAATAATATTTACCCCCTTGAGGTGGGGCAGTTCATCGCCCACTAGGGGTTGGGGCATGGATGGGTTCCTTAATGATGCAGGGGCTGCTCATAGGGGCCCTAGGAACTAGGCTGATAGCCATAATGATAAGGGGTAGAGCTCCTGTTTGGCTTTTTCCCACGTGCTAAATTTTATTGTCTCGATAATCTTTTGCATTTTGTGGTATTTTTTCCTTTTGTATGTGGCCATGGAATGCTTTTATCTTTTTTTCTTAGTTGCATCAACCTTCGGGGCATCATTCCAAGCCTGACCCAAACATGTGGACAAGGGGAGGGGGAGTACCATAGCCTTGTTGACCCAGTGGTCATGTGGACCCAGAGAGGGAAGATGATGAAATAGGGCAGGTAATGTGCGGAGGGGAGTGAAAAATGTTGAACGAGAAAACAGGATTGGGCTACCAAAATCGAGGTTTCCCAAGTAGTGCCCATCTTGAAAGTATAAGCCAATGTTGGAGATTCCATGGGATCGGTTTGAGGATTAACTCCCCATTTAAGGTGAGGGAACAAGACTACAGTCAAAACCCTTCCTTTTTCCATGTCACCCAGTAATCCATACTCAAGTGTGCCCAGGGAAAACAAGCATAAGCACCTGATTGCATAATGAAAGACATACCTTTAGGGTTGGATGGCCCACCTTCAAACATACGCTCTCGACAGATGGGGGAGGGGACATACGTCTAACTCAGGGAGCGAACACTGATTGGCACATAATCAACTACGCTAGTGGTTGTTGGGGCTGCAGACTGCCGGCTAAAGACAAATCTAGGAGAAAACTTCTCCTATGGGGTCACCCACAAGTGGCAGTAACATCTGGGTCCAACTAGGACATGAGCTCTCAGTAGAGTGTACGACGATCCATGTACTCGAACGAGGAGGTCATGAGATCACCAACAATCCTTTGGGACCGTAGACCTGTTATACTGGACATCACAAACAATTGTTGGAAGCACCTGTGCTGTGCATACTTTGATCGCCCATGTTTTTTATTAAATAATAATAAACCAAACAGGAAATAAAAATCTAATTTAACATGCAAGTCTAATCTAAATGCATCTATCCTAGCATGAGAACATGATATGATGATGTTAGCTATGCAAAATCAATATGCAATGCATCCTACTCTAACATGCAAGCTACACTATGCAAATGTAAGTATAATCATAAAGCCGATGTAACTAACATATCATTAGATCAATATAAAAACACTTGCCCTTATGATTACTCATGCGAAAATTCCAAGAACAAGGATAGGAACAATCTTGTGTAGGATCTCAAGGGTGGGAGGTCGGAAAACAGGAGACCCATACATCATAGAAAGGAGTAATGGATGAAGGGAAAGGCACCAATTTGTAGAATCAAATCCTTTCCTATAAATAGAGAATGGATGATCGGATCATCAAGCTTTTGAAATCCCTATCAATATCCTTCTTAGGAATGTCGTGCTTCATAGTTTCCTTAAGGTTATGATGTGAAGGAAAAGGGGGTGGCTGGCACAAAGGATTGTGGCAAATGAGTTGTTCTTCCTTAAGATCATACTTAAAAGGGGAAAAAGACTCATCAACACCAATGATTGTGCAAAAAGGGGGGAGGAAAGGGTCTATAGATGACTCGAATATATCCCCAGGATCATAAGGAAGGTATGGAAAGGCAAGGCCCCTATCGACGTCATCGTCAGTATCATAAAGAGGGTCCTCATCAAAACGATGGCCATTGATCTCCCACTTCCCTTCTCTTATATGCAAGTAATCATTAATATCAATGTCTGAAGGGTCAATAGGGGAGACTTCTTCAAGGTTTTCAATTAGGCCTTTATTAGTAGTCTCATCCTTGAAAAAGACAAGGCCATCAGCCACTTCATTCCTTGAGGAGATCTCCTTTTCAATATTCTTATCATGTTCCTTTTTAGAATCATCATTAGTACCTTCATTATTGATCTAATACGGTTGACCTAGCAAGGGCTCCTTTTCCACTTTTTGATCATTATTAGAGCCACTTTTAGCCCATTCCTTCGTGAAGACATCTTCAAATTTATCAGAGTCAAATATGCTTCTTGGAGGCAGGTTACTATACCAATTCCAAGCATCTTCCTCAAGTGTTAATGGAAAGGGTATCATAACAACATCTTCAATGTCTTGTTGATACACAATCACTTCGTTATAGAATTTGAAGGTAATGTGCCATGCAAAATCATCCACATGCTTCTTGGCACTAGTATTTCTGTCAAACTTAGGCAACCATTCTTGGTACTTGTCAAGAAATTGGCAAAGGGCATCAGGGTATGCATCAAATCTTAATGGCTTGAATGAATTGGATTTACGATAATCAATGGTCCCTTGATCCTTTTCATTCTCCTCGGATTGAGAAACCTCTTTCTCAATTTCAGTGTCTAGGCTCTGGCTGGCACCCTCAACTTCTTGAAGTCTTAGTCTTTCGTGTGCCAGAAAGTGCTCCACTAATATAGAGAAGGAAGCGACACTCTTGGGCTTGCATGAATTCTTGAGCCAATCATTTTGGATATGTCTAATTGATATAGCAAATAGATGAACGAGAACATCTTCATGTACAAGATTAGCGTTTGAAGTGTACTCATTGAATGTAGCCACATGGTCAACGACTCGAAGGGGATCTCCATTAAGCATGGGCAAGAAACTCATATGATTGAACTCATATTTGTTCGGATATCGCGGAACCCATGTTGGATCCAGAGTTGGGGATGACTCAACCCAACCCCACATTGCTTTGAGTATTGCATATCAACCGCAAGAAACTCATATGATTGAACTCATATTTGTTCGGATATCGCGGAACCCATGTTGGATCTAGAGCTGGGGATGACTCAACCCAACCCCACATTGCTTTGAGTATTGCATATCAACCATATGAGGAGTTTCCCAGGTGAATTTAAGTTTGCTTGAAGGATGCTTGCTTCACCCTACAAGCATCTGCAACTATGAAGCTCAATGAAGAGCAAGGGCTTCATTCTTTCAATGGAGTTGGTAGAAGAGGATCTATATTGTCGTCAAAAGAATCACCTCTTCAAATATTAGACCAAGGAGGTAGACCTGATTCCTCCTCGACAATGACGCCAAAAATGTTGCCACACAATCTAGCAGGGTTCCTATGAGGGAAACCTAAGGGACAACTACTAGACCAAGAGACAACAATGGGACAAATACCCAGTATCACCTTAGTTAGTGTCCCCTACTCTTTATGGACTTTCACAGATGGGAGGAATCTCGATATAGAGGAAATCACTTGTAATGATGGGATCAATGATAAGGTATAAAGTGATTCCCAAGGCCCATTCAAGTAAAGGCTTGATGCAAAGAAGGCTCTCCAAGAAATACCTAGGACTGAAATAGAGACCTAGGGCTTGAGATAACACAATGGGGCCATGTATGGCTAGAGTAAAGATTCCAAGATGATATAGGACTTCTCAAGAAAGCTAATTAAGTTGGTTTGTCACTAGAAAGAGGATTTTCTCTCTACTTGAGAGACCTAGAAAGAAGCCTATGCGAGACCTAGGGTTTATGAGTAATCATGGGAGGAGTTCCTCTAATATGCTCACTAGGTCAAGATAAGTAAGGAGAAAGTGTCTAGAATGATCAATTCCTTGAATATCATGTGCAAAACGCTCACTAGGTCAAGATAAGTAAGGAGAAAGTGTCTAGAATGATCGATTCCTTGAATATCATGTGCAAATGACTGTCAATAAGACCACTGACCCAAGACATTCAAGATGGGATTCTAAAGATGCAACTAGGGCTTGAGTTTTCTTGCAAACCAACCATGGAAATTGCTCCAAACTTGGAGAGCCACTAGAGGAGACACCAACGCAGATTCTTGTCCAATGACTTTTGCAATATTCCTCCTCTAATGCAATTTGTAGGCAACCCTAGTTGGCTGTCTAGGAATGGGGCCGAAATTTTTTGGAGAGAGAAAAATAAAGGTAAGGAGAAGGTGACCACCAATCTTGCTTGGATCAATGCCTAATCCTTAGTCTATGGAGGCTATGATGGTTTACAATTTTGCCAAAATCGTCTTGAAGGAGCCTAACAAGAAATACCTTAGCAACCACTCTTTAACATTTACCCACTAAAGCTCTATGAAAAATAATTCTAATCCATTAGGAACATTCATGTACTTGCCATAAAATGAGTAACATGTGCAATTGCCAAACAAATAACCTTTTACAATGTTATTCAATAAAACTAGGGCACAAAAAGCATTAATTAATTGAAACAATTCCACACATTAGACATTATTCAAGATAGATCTTCAACAAAATATAACACTTACAAGATGACGAGATATATCCAACCTTAGAACAAGAAGTAGCTCCAATATAGAATGGAAATTTCATCTCCCAAAAATATTGAAATGCATCAATAGCAATGTTGCACGAAGCGGGGACGAAACAGGGATGTGTTTTGGAAGTGGGGACACGGAAGCGTCATTTTCCAAAAATCAAGGAAGCAAAGCGTCTCGAAAGCATCTACTATATATATATATATTGCATTTATATTAAAAAACATCCAGAATACTAAATTAGTTGTAGAAGACATGAAAACATGCATATTTTTACATAAATCTTGATAGACATGGCATCCATTGTACATCAATGATTAATTATTCCAGCATCAACCATCTACAATCTAGATTCCTCTTCTCTTGTCTAGCCTTCGCCTCTACTTGAATTCTATAGGGATTCTAGTCAACATTGCCTAATTTTGATCAAACAACTTAATCCAAGCCTTATAATATGGTAGAGAAAACTTTACATGCCTAATCAATGATTTTGACTTGAGTGAAGGGTACATAATTGCCATGGCCATGACAAAGGGTACATAATTGCCAAGGCCATGACAAAGGAGTTCAACAATCAATAACACCAACACTAGGGGGGTACATATAGGGCTTGTTGCTCTTGATTAAATGCCAATAATATGCCCTCATACATGATATAATCCAATGAAACGCCACAATCCCATTGATCCTGAAAACTGTTAAGTCTGCTGAATTTTGAATGGGATATGACATTCTATTTTCTCGATATTAAGTCTGATGAGGTTGGAACCACTTTCAAACATCCTGAGTCATTTCATGGTAATGTTAAAAATTTAAGTAAAAGGATGGAAATGAAAGATAAAGGAGAATGTCACTTTTACTTTAAGAATTTAACATTACCATTAGAGAGCACCTTGGGATTATTCAGAAAGTGTAGTTCCTCACAGAACAATTCGAAATTTCCAAAAACAAAAAAAGCCCCACACAACCGTCCATCGTCTCTCGGATCCACGATGGATACACGCCAGAACCTCCACAGATCTGCACTCGATCCTTTCCAGATTCGCGGATCGGGAAATAGGAATTGCAGATCAGGGCCCCACAAATCTAATTTTGCAGGAACCGCCAAAAAAAAGACGATCCGCGGATCCAATTTTCCAATCCGCGGTTCCGCTGAAGGATCGGTGGCGGATCCATATGGGGCGGGGATCTGCCTTTAGATCCTTGGGGGGGGGGGGGAAGGTTCTTGCAACACTGATCAAGAGATCTCCAATATACATCCAAGAAGAAGTGTGAAGTTCGTACAAGAGAAAGAATCCAAGAGGTGATGATGATGTTGTCACAAATGAGAGCATCATCTATTTATAAGATCCTCTAATAGTTAGAATTAGCCTAAAATGCCCCTAACATTATTTTAATGTGCAAAATAGCATGTCCTTGGTGACAAGCCCATCAAGTAGCTCATAAAGTGAAGAATAAGCCATCCAAAAGTGAGTTGAAATGATGAAATCATGGTGTAGAAGGGTTGTTGGAGGGCCTCGCTGAGTCCTCAAGGTGACACAATGAGACTGAAGGCTTGATGAATGATAGACAAGGGGGTGGCCCCTTGATCTCTAGGAAACACATCATGTGGTGCTCGAAAGTGGTTATGGGGACAAGTAGTGGTCTCATGGGTCTCCTCATGAAAAATAAGCTTGTAGACTGCTCCAAATGGGGGCACAAAAGATGGTTCTTGCCCTCCCATGTCTCAAGGATGAGACAAACCTCCTTTGGGCTTTGGATCAAATGCCAAACCCTCTATATAGTATATACTACTAAGTCGATTAGTGGCACTGTTGGTCCAAGTACATCATCTCACATATAATGTGGGGCAATGAACAAGTTGTTGATGGTGCTGAGGATGCTTATGGCATGAGATAATGCTCTGTCACATGGAAACCCATGGCTCTCAATGCATCCCCTAAAATTGTCAATATGATCCTTTGGTGGGCTTGGGCTCCAGTTAAGTTGCCCAACCCATGATGAAACCACCTGCCAATCATGTAAAAGATCTAATGCATCTCCTCACCTTCAGATACAATAATTCACTAGTGCATCTAAGTGAATCAAGCTTGTTAGTCAAGGGCGCAAACAAGACTTCATAATGGGTTACCTTTCCAAATTTGGGGCTTTGAGCATGTAATGGTGTTACCTCCCTAGGTAGGATTTGTTAATAAACAACCCTATTAGGTGTTTCCAACCCTTAAAGGGAAGGACGTGTCCAAGGTACATCCTTCAAGTGGCAGGTGTCATGTGGATAATGATGAGGTGGATTGGGACACGAATCTCATGGCCAAATGCCATGGGCTCAAGGGTGGTAATGATGAAGGATGTACACATATTTGGGTGTATGAATGTAGGAGGGAACAATCGTGGTACATGAGTTACCCTGGCCTTTGTTTTTCCACCCTTCTTCACTTGCGTTTTTCCTTTTATTGATTTTCTTTTACTTTACTGCTCGAGGCTTTAGAGGATGAGAGCATGATGTGTATGACATAGCAGTGATTACCCCCTTGAGGTTGGGCAGTTCATCGTTCACTAGGGGTTGGGACATGCATGGGTTCCTCAATGATGCAAGGGGCACTCATAGGGGCCCTAGGAACTAGGGTGATGGCCATAATGATAAGGGGTAGAACTCATGTTTGGCTTTTGCCCATGTTCTAAATTTTATTGTCGTGACCATCTTTTGCATTTTGTGGTATTATTTCCTTTTGTATGTGGCCATGACATGTTTTTATCTTTTTTTTTAGGTGCATCAACCTCCGAGGCATTGTTTTAGGCTTGACCCAAACATGTGGACAAGGGGAAGGGGAGTACCAAAGACTTATGGACCCAGAGAGGGAAGATGATGAAATAGGGCATGTAATGTGCGGAGGGGAGTGGAATATGTGGGACGCGAAAACGGCACTACACCACCAAAATTAGGGTTTGCCAAGTAGTGCCCATCTTGAAGCTATAAGACAATTGGGGAGATCACACGACACTAGGGTTAAAGATGAACTCCTCATTTAAGGTGAGGGAACAAGACTACAGTCGAAACCCTTCCTTCTTCCAAGTCACCCAATATCCATACCCAAGTGTGCCTAAGGAAAAATAAGCATAAGCACCCAATTGCACAATGAAAGACATATCTTTAGGATTGGATGGCTCACCTTCAAACATACGCTCTCGATAGATGGGCGAGGGGGACATACGACTGGCTCAAGGAGAGAAGATCGACTAGCACTAATTGGCTACACTGGTGGGTTTCTGGGTTGTTGGTTGTCGATTGAAGACAAATCTAGGAGAAAAATTCTCCTATGGGGTCATCCACAAGTCGTGGGTAACAAGGCCAAATTGCAACTAGTTTAGTTGCCCTCCTAGTGGTAGTGAATAAATTCTTCAATAGATGTCCATGTTGTTTCAAATGCTCCTGATGATGAAACATCTAAATACTTGAAAAATGTGGGGAGGAGAGATGATGGCACATAGACCAAAAGCCTCTCGAACTCAACAGGAATGTTGTGTAATGCTCACTTGATTCCAAAACAAAGCCATCTAATGTGTTTAACCTTGAAGGCAACTAATTACCCATTGGACGCAAGATTACTATGTTGCCTGGCCGCATCAATCAAATCAAATGCCCCCTATTCCTTGCGTATAATGTAGACATCCTTAGGAACCAAATAAATACCTCACATCCCACCATATTTCGACTGGAGACATGCCTTAAAGTTTGCTCAAGGCATTGGGAGGTAAATTGTTGCCACTAGGGATGTTGAGAAATCAATAGGGCAACAATTAGGGTGATTTCATTTTGCTTGATAATTGCTTGTGAAAATATGTTGAGTTCTTATTACTTTTATTATGCTATTTTCATCAAACAATTACCAAAACCATAAACCATGAAGATCACAAAAAGACAATGAGCACAAGATATAGTCTCAAAGCCAGGGCAAAACCCCTCCAAGGGGAAAAGCTAGTCAAATCTTCTCTTCTTATAGAATCAGATCAAAGTGAGAAATCCATGACCCAAAAATCAAGATGAAGACCTCTCACAAGACCCAAGTCAATTGTCCTTCCAAGCTCTTTCAACAAGCCAAAGTCAACTCAAGTCAAAGCCTTCCAAATCTGGTCAAACCTTTATTTTTCAGCCACCTGCAAGAGATTTTCGGCCCCATGTAATAGGTCTACAACTTCGGCCCCTGCAATTCCCTGCAACTTTGCACGTGTGACAGAAATTAGGGCAAAATTTCGCACACAAAGAAAAAATTCTTCCTCCGTTGACCCTCGCTCTCTCTTCTTTGATTTTAGCTCTTCTTCTTGACTTGTTTGATTTTCTCTCATTTCTCGGCACAAAAATTGAACTTGCTTGTGATGCTCCAAATGAAGACTTGTTGGATTGTATTTATACACATGCAGTTGGTTGAATGTATCCCTTCAAGGGCCAACTTGGTCTCGTGGGGACAAAATTGACATTTTTTACTCAAATAAAATCCTTTTTCCATTTTCTTTTAAAAGTCCAATTAGGACTTGACTCAAGTACAATGATTTGACTTATGACAAAATTTCTTTTGACTCAAGAAACCCTAGAAGCATGAAGAACATGTTGACCTAATAACAATTTGGTTTGAGCATGAAACCCATGCTAGAAAAAATAATAATTCCTTTTCTTTTTACATGAAATACGTAATGACATAAGTACAATGATAATTATGAAGACCGAACCTGGTTACATTTTCCAACACTCCCTCTTAACTAGGGAGGTATTCATAATTACATAGTCAGTACAAGGATACTCTCAAATTGAAATATTCTCATAAGAAGAGTCTAATTGATAAGCCAACATCAAACATCAACATCATCACCAACATTGTCAGATTACAATATAGCAAGGCCTTGACTAACAAGCTCTAACTCTCCACAAGATTAGAGGACAATGCTGGAAGGCATACATATGGACACCAATATCACAACCTCTTCAAGGCATATACCCCACTTAGATGTTCACCAGGTATGTCCTTTCAGTCCTATTCTTATCTTGGATTCCCAATCCTCTTTGACTACTCTTATCTTGGATACCCTATCAAATCCTCAAAGAGTATCGGTCCACAAGACTACTACCTATCTTGGATTC
Organism: Pinus taeda; assembly: GCA_000404065.3. NCBI lineage: Eukaryota > Viridiplantae > Streptophyta > Pinopsida > Pinales > Pinaceae > Pinus > Pinus taeda. The sequence goes on along the minus strand of APFE030894510.1, from coordinate 194,075 downwards.
CAAATTTTCAAGGTGGACCAGTCCCAGATGCTTATCCAATCCTCCATTCTCCTTAATAGTGCTTTCACTAGACTTAAGACTATAATCTATCTAGTGCATGACACATGGAGAATATGGTGTCCCAGGTCGCTCCTTCTCTATCGGGGAGGTAGTTCTCGCTCCTTTTTCAAACAAGGAGGAAACCCCTCACTCCCTCTCAACCAAGGAGACATCATCACAATCCTTACCTTATCTCAAACATCAACAACTTATTCTTCTGTAGAGATCTAGTTGTAGCTGCAAGGCTCTTATCTCGCATCATCATATCATTCCTGAGCTTCGACCTTCCTGGATATTATGGAGCCAAACTCTTTCTCAATCTATTTTCATGACAAGGTTCTTGCTGTCAGTCATTTCACTTTCCTTCAATCATCATTTATAGTATCTTTGTCATCAAAATATCTTGTCAAACGAATCAATGTAGAGCTAATCATAACTTCTTTTGTCTATCTGGAAAAGTGAACTTCTTCATCAAATCCATCATAATCAATAGACTATCTCGTGACTTGCTACCTTTTCTGAAACATTTATGCCACATATTCTTCTAAGTCTTTAGTAGTGTTGTCCACTCAATCCATGTGCTCTTTGACTTGAGTTAAATCAAATAATTGTATATTCCATTGCTATCTTTCTAGTATATACTTCTACAATATGCCCTTCCAAGTAGCCAAATCATATGTTAAAATAATCATCAATATTAGAGTTACCAATTCATGATATCCTTTTGTCAAGATGTCAAATCTTGCTAGTAGCTCTCTCTAAGATCAACATCCCTTTGCTTGCTCTATCGTTGTACTAGAATCCTTCTTCATGCTCTTTAGCTTTCAAACACCAATCAATGTGTTCTAGGAATGAACTAATCGACAAGATTCAATGTCATATCCACTGGGAACTTCACAACTCCCTCTAAAGTTATCATTGCTATCTTTTCCTATTCTTCAAGAAACCATATCGGATGTTGATCAATACCATGCTCATGTATCATCCTTCTATATATTGAGCAACCAAATGGAAGAGTTGTGTCTTATCCAACTTAGACATACCATGCTCATGCTTCCAATCGCAACTGCATCCATCTCTTCCTACAATACTTTCTGAAAACATAAATCTACTTTCTAATGAAGAGCTTCTTTTCTAAAGATATGCATACTTCTTCCTTTCATACTGTCATCTAGTTAACTTCCTTTTGAACAAGTTGCCTCTTTGATTGAAGATGATTGTATTCCTGACTATCTTCATACTTTCAATCTTTAGGCTTCTCTTTGATACTACTTCCATAATCTTCTAGTGGAACATTCTCGTGTCATGTCACAATGATTCTTCCATATACTAAAGAACCTTCTCATAATGATGGTTGAAATACTGTCAGGGATCCTTGTGATCCTTTCCTGCTAGAAGATTGTTTCTATAACAACATGATGCCAAAAAGTAGCTGCATGAATTGTGAAGTGCTAGATGGTTCAAATCCTTCTATCCTTGCTTTGCTAGATGACTACTACCAATGAGGTGCAACTCACTGTGTAGACTCTAATCCTTCCAATGCTATACGCTTCTTTCCATGATGCCATAATTCTAAAAAGCGAAGACTCTTCTACAAATGTAACTGTATATGCTACTCTCTCTGCCATCTTCAAACAAAAGAAAACAAGTTGTTAGTAAACTTGGTAGTGGTGGAGTTCTTCAATAATAGAGATCCTTAGGATCTTCATTCTTTGGCTTCTTCTTAGGTTCTTCATTTTCTTTAGCTATATGAGCTCCACTCCTTTCTTTCCTCTTATTGTTTTTCTTGTTTTGACGATCCTTAAGACAATCTCTTTTAAAGTGTCCATATTCATTGCACCCAAAGCATTGTACTTTGGAAATATTGTTGTTTTTCCACAATACTGGAGTCTAGATTAGAATCTTACAATCACTGACACTATCAATCCAAGTATCACAACAAACTATTTTGCACAACAGAATATAAACAATGCAGTAAATCAACACGTGCACAAATATACACAACTTTTTACAATTTCCAATAACCTAACTTCTTTATATTAATCAAACTGATAATACAATTGTCTAGGGCTCCTGTATTAGGGATAATGACCTTCATACATCCACTAGTACAAGAATACAAGAAAGAGACATTGATGATCTAGTTGATGTAGTGCACAATCACAGCTTCTTTGTCGTATCTTGAACACATTGCAGGTCCTTTGCTTTTGTTTTGCAACACTGCCTCTATCAATGGTCCTGGTCCTTTAGGTCACTAAACTCGACTCTCCAATCTGCCCTCTGGTTGATCATAAGTCCATTTACAACCAACGTATAGGGTCTTCATGCTCACTAACTGCTCCTTAGTCCTTAAAGGACACAACACTTTGAGACTTCTTGCTCACTGTTGCACCTCAGCTACTTAGGGACTTCTTCCCACTATTGTCTTCCTGTGTTGCTCCAATGAAGACAAACACTGGGCAGGAGGTTTGCCACCTATCACTGTCAAACGTCCTTCTTTGCACAATGAACTTGGGCTGGTTACTTTGCTCTTGCTGGTTGATCAGACCTTGAGCTCTTCAATCCTCTGCCACTTCTAGCAGCCCTAGTGTTCTTCCTAAGGTCTACACTTAGGGCACACTTGGTCCATTGTCTCACTGCCCTCCAGTAGTACACAAATGTCCAGTAAAAACATCCAATCAGGACGTCTACATACCTATGTCTCCAATGCTCTACTGATCCTCTTGTCCTTGGGTTTTGTGCAACTTGAGATCTGGTTAGGGCACACCAACAACCCTAAACTCTTCTCCAAATGTGTGTTTCCCTTCTCCAAACAAATACCTCTCTTCACTGTCCCTTCTAGGTCTTCCCACACACTGTTTTAGGCCTTGGGAACCTCCATGAGGCACTGTACAACCCACAGTCTACTACAACAAGAGATCTACACCTTAATTAAGGTAATCCACCCTCTTTTCCAGATGAGCTAGACTCTGATTGGTTGCGGCTTGTACAAAGGGCCTTTACTAAGCCTCTTGGCCCTCCAAACTATGTCTCCACACTGCTGTAGCTACAACCGTCCCTTGCGGCTAGAACAAAAGCAATATAACCATAAACCATGCACAAAAAATAACCCTCTTACCTCTGAATTTTTCGGCCCTGCTCTTCCAAGGAGATCCATACCAAACAGTCCCAAACACTTCTCCTTGCCTAGGCTGCCTTAGACCCTTGCTAATTTTAGAGATAGATATCTTGATGTGTTTGCACTTGGATGATGGAGGAATAACCTCTCACATAACCTTTATTTATATGCAAACATGTGGTGTCAACATATTGTCTTTGGGGCACACTAAAACACCAAGTCAATCTGACTTATGTGCCACAAAACCCACTAGCAACATAATTAATTTTTTATCTCCATTTCAAGACCTCCAATTTTGATTATTTTCACTGCCCCTAGTTCCTCTAGAGGTCCTCTATCATCTCCATCAGTGAAATTAGTCAAACACCTTTTGGTTTCACACCCACAAGCCCGAGTGCAAAGGCCACACCTTGGGTTCTAAGCCCACAAACCACTTTGTGGCACTCCATCCTCCAAACCACAAACCCTAGGGCTTGGAGTACCTCCCAAGCTACCAAATCTCAACACTCCCTCTTAGCGAGGGAGGTACTTCCAATACTAGGAAGTAACTCGTCATCATCGCTATCATTGCTTGCAACACTTGCCCAACCCCTAGCGCCCATAACTGCAACAAACCTTGTAGCATGGACTACGTCTCTCTCGGAAGTATCACTGTCGCTGAAAACCTCTTGCTTCTTCTTCTTCTCCTGAAATCCTTTCCGGTCTTTCCATGATTCCTTCATGCCAGATGTAGAAGTACCCTTACTCCCCATTGACCACGCTTTCTTCTTAGGTATCACATTCTCCCTCTGAACCTACAACTCCCTCTAGAACTCAACTCCCTTTGAGCCTCTGGAACTTGGACCTTCTTCTTTGGAACCTGTACTTGCTCCTCTTAAACCTGCACCTACTTCTCTGTAACTTGTACTTGGTTTTGCTTCTTCTTCTCATGATCTATAGGCTTGCTCGTTAGCCTGTATAGACCATGCTCTCTAACTCCAATCACAACACCTGTGGAGCTAGAGCCTCTGGGCCTGCATCATAATTTCCCACTCTGGAACAAGACTTCAAACCCCTTCTGCTCAATTGCTGAGACAAACATCACGTTGTATTTGAGTCCCGGTACAAACATTACATCCTGAACTCGCATCACCTGACTTGACTCCATCCTGAATGACACGACACCTGATCCTCTGATCTCTTTCTGACACCTGTCACCCACTGACCACTCGCTCTTCTTGGGTTGCACATTCTCCCTTTGAACCTGCAAACTCCCTCTAGAACTCGACTCCATCTGAGCGTCTAGAACCTTGACCTTCTTCTCTAGAACCTATACCCGTTGCTCTGAAACTTGCACCCACTTTTGTGGAACATGTACTTGGTTTTGCTTCTTCTTCTCATGATCTATAACCTTGCCCGTTAGCCTGTATTAATCATGCTCTCTAACTCCAATCACAACACCTACGCTAGAGCCTCTGGCTTGAGTTTCGCGTTCCCATTCTAGAACAAGACCTCAAACCCCTTATGCTTAATCGCTGAGACAAACATCACGTTGTAGCTAAGTCTTGGTACAAATAGTATGTCTTGAACTCACATTACATAACCTGACTCCATCCTGAATGGCACGACACCTGATCCTCTAATCTCTTTTTGACTCTTGTAGCCCACCATGTGCAACTTTGAGTCCCACTCAGCTAGAGTATCGATCACATCCTATGACCCTGTCATATGCTTTGATGCTCCACTATCCACGTACCATGCAACCTCGTCGATGGTACCCTGCGAGAAATGAGAGATCAAAGAAAATTCCTCATTCTCCAATCTCCTAGAGAGATCATCTATCTCGGCAGAAGTGGCGACACCTATGACCTTCTTCCCTTTCTTCTTCTCGTCATCTCCCTTCTTCTTCATCAGACACTTCATCGAAAAATGACTCATCTTGCCATAGTTGAAACACTTGGTCTTACTCAACTTCTTCTTTTGCTTTTCCTTCATTCTTGCTGCAATTGCCACGTCATCATTTGAAGCCTTCTTATTCTGATGAAGATCCTTGTCTTGCAACTCTTCCTGAATGAATTCATCCCACAATTTGTTCCAGTCTGGCATCTTGCCCGTGGAAACGATCCCCTTGATGAACGACTTCCACTCTAGAGTAAACCCCTTCAAGGCAATCCTTACCACCTCAAAATCTGAAATAGTTTGATTGATGGTAGAAAGCTCGTCACGAACATGAGACAACCTCATCAGATACAAAGTCACCCCTTCACCCTGTATCATCTTGGTGGCCTTCAACTTATCTTGCAATACCAATACCCGGTTCTCGTTCTTCTTCTAGAACAAATTTTGAAGAGCCTCCCACATCTCATGGGCAGTGTTCTTCTTGGACAAAGAGGTATTAAGGAATCCTTGACACTGTCTAGGATGATCAACTTCGCCCTTGTATCCAACTCTTCGTATACTTCCATCTCCTTAGGGTCAGTGAGCTTCTTGATTGCTTTCTCAGCAAAGTCCCAGATCTTGTTGACCATCAAAACCAACTTGATCTGTTCCTTCCATGGACTATAGTTGGACAACCTTCCAACCTATCCTCATACCGGAGACCAACTTGCAACTTCGATATTGTTGTGAGCCCTTCAACAACAATGTGACCAACTCCCTCTTAAGTTGTACTCAATTGTACACACTCTGATTCACTGGTCCTTCAAAGTAGCTCTGATACCAAGTTGTTTTTCCACGATACTGGAGTCTAGGTTAGAATATTACAACCATTGATGCTACCAATCCAAGTATCACAAAAAACTACTTTGTATAGAGGAATATAAACAATGGAGTAAATCAACACGTGCACAAATATATAGAACTTTTTACAATTTCCAATAACCCAAGTTCGTTATATTAATGAAACTAATAATACCACTGTTTAAAGCTCCCATACCAGGGATAATGGCCCTCATACATCGACTAGTACAAGAATACAAGAACAAGATACACCGCTGATCTATTTGATGTGCACAATCACATCTTCTTTGTCGTATCCTAAACACACTATGGGACCTTCACTTTCGTTCTGCAACAACATTGCCTCTATCAATGATCTTGGTCCTTTAGGTCACTAAACCTGGCTCTCCATTTTGCCCTCTAGCTAATCATAAGTCCATTTATAACCAACACATAGGGTCTTCATGCTCACTAGTTGCTCCGTAGTCTTTAAAGGACACAACACTTTGAGACTTCTTTCCCATTGTTGCTCCTCAACTACTTAGGGACTTCTTCCCACTATTGTCTTCCTGTGCTGCTCCAATGAAGCCAAACATAGGGCAGGAGTGCTGCCACGTATCATTGTTAAACGTCCTTCTTTGCACAATGAACGTGGGCTGGTTACTATGCTCTTCCTGCCTGATCAGACCTTGAGCTCTTCAATTCTCTGCCGCTTTTAGCAGCCCTAGTGTCCTTCCTAAGGTCTGCACTTAGGGCACACTTGGTCCACTTTCTCACTGCCCTCCAACAGTCCACAAGTTTCCAATACAAATGTCCAATCTGGACCTCTACATCCATTAGAAAACCAACATCAACAAGAGGATATACATACCTATATCTCCAATCCTTTGTTGGTCCTCTTGTCCTTGGGTTCTGTGCGACTTGAGCTCTAGTTAGGGCACACTAGTAGCCCTAAACTCTGCTCCAAATCTATGTTTCCCTTCTCCAAACAACTACCTCTCATCGCTGCCCCTTCTAGGTCTTCCCACACACTATTTTAGGCCTTGGGAACCTCCACAAGGTACCCTACAGCCCACAGTTTGCTACAGCTAGAGATTTGCACCTTACTCAATGAAATCCACCATTTGTTCCACCTGCACTAAACTCTAATTGGTTGCGGCTTGTAGAGAGGGCCTTTACTAGGCCTCTCGACCCTTCAAACTATGTCTCCACACTGTTGTAGCCTAAGTCACCGCATTCGTCTTCGTGTTTGAATTCAACAACCTTGAAATTCGAATAAAGTTCGGCACCTAAAATTTTGCTGATAAAATTTGGCATAAAATTCGACATATAAAATTTGAAATACTATTTACAATTTAAGTTTAAGTAGGCTGAAAAACACATTTAGCCACAGTTCTTCAAAAATAAATCATGTAGATTACCACATAAAAAGCAAAAAATCACCGAACTTTCACTAAATCCATACAGACAATTAAAAATTATTCCGCCGACGATACATCACAATGGAATTATATGCTGATTAACAAAACTATAAATTGACAAAAAAATAATTGTGGTTTTAGTTAGTGAATTCTATTAATTGAACTGGACAAAAGTTCATTATTCATCCCGATGATTCAACCCTCTTGATGAGTTGGTTGACAGAAACATTACTTGAAGAGGATTAATTTTGTTCCCATTAGAAAAGTTTGTTAATTGAATCAAAAAAACGTTTCTCATTTTTTCAATGATTCCAAATGCCCCAGTGGCCTACTTATCCAACTTCCCAGTTGTTAGTTATCCAACTCCCAAAGGCCCGATTAACTCATTGGTTGGAGCTGGAGTGTGACTGTGAGTGAGGTAGATTTTCGCGTGGCGCCAAGTTTTAGCTTGAAATTCATTACGGTTACCAAACTTACCATTTTAATTTTTTTTTTTAAATTATAAACGATGGAAAAATGTCGAACCACAAAACCCTCAAATGAAATTCAACAAATGTTTTGCGAATTTCATCGAATTTGTTCGTGTTTGTGTTTGGCATAAAGTTTGGCGAACATAAACGAATTTGTTCAAATTGCTTTCAGGTTCGGCGAATTCCGAATTCGAAGGATTAAATTCACCATACCTGGTGACTTAGGTTGTAGCTACAACACTCCCCTGCAACCAAATTAGAAGCAATATAACCATAAACAATGCACAAAAAATAACCCTCTTACCTCTAAAATTTGCAGCCTTGCTCCTTCAAGGAGATCCACACCAAACATTCCCAAACACTCGACCTCCTTGCCTCGCTAGGATGCCTCAAACCCTCGCTAATTTCAGAGATAAATATCTTGATGTGTTTGCACTTTGGATGATGGTGGAATAGCCTCTCACATAACCTTTATTTATATGCAAACATGTGGTGTCAACATACTGTCTTTGGGGCATACTAAAACACCAAGCCGACTTGACTTATGTGCCACAAAGCCCACTAACAACATAATTAAATTTTTATCTCCATTTCTAGACCTCCAATTTTGATGATTTTTGTTGCCCCTAGTTCCTCTAGAGGTCCTCTATCATCTCCATCAGTCAAATCACTCAAACACCTTGTGGTTTCACACCCACAAGCTTGGGTGCAAAGCCCACACGTTGGGTTCTAAGCCCACAAACCACTTTTGTGACGCTCCTTCCTCCAAACCCTGAACCCTAGGGCTTGGAGTACCTCCCAAGCTACCAAATCTCAACACAGATATTGTTTTCCACATGCCTAATTGTTGTTATTATTGTTGTTCTTTCGAAAAGGTTCAAGCCTTCCAAACTTTCTATTCTTCTTCTTTGATCTAGCAACAAAAGCTTGAGACTTTTCATTGGGTTTGGTGTCATCTTTGGCTTTCAATCTTGTCTCTTCTAGAATACACAAAGACCACAACTCATTGAAATTCAAAGTGTCCTTGCTTGAATAGATCCTTGTCACAAAACTACTCCATTCTGAAGTTTAAGCATTGAGTATGCAAGTAGTTAAATCAGAATAAAAAACAACTTCTCCAAGCCCTTATAATTGATCTTTCAACTGTGAGACATTTATAAGATATGATGCCAAGTCTTCATCCCTTGATAACCTTGTTTTGTAAAATCTATTCCTCAGATATTTTTTGACCTATGGTACTGACTGAATATAGTTTCACCAGCTTGTCATAGATTACTTTAGATGAGCTCAAGTATGCAACAAAGGGAAGAAGATGGTCTTTGATGGATTCAATGAGAATCCTTTGAGCCCTAACTTCTCCTTTAGTGTAGTTTGCCCATTCTTGACTCTTATCTTTCTCTGGTTCTGCAACTTTGCCTAGAACGTAGTCCAAGACTTCATTTTCTATGAGCACCAAACCTATTCTCTTCTTCCATGCTTGGAAGTTCACTGACCCATCAAGCTTATTGCCTTCCTTACAAAATGAAGTCATTTGCTTTGAAGATTGAGACAGAGAATAATATAGTACTTGTCAAAAGAGTGATTTGCGTGATGATGATGTCTTCAAATATCTTGATGCTCCAAGATTTTCCAAGAGACTTCAAAGATGTCCTAGAAAGATGACTTCTAGGATGGCTGACACAATAGTATCTTCAAGTTGCCTCAAAGATGAGTAATGATGCTTCAAGAGTGTAGATGATGTTCCCAGGAAGCTTGATGCTTCTTAGATGATAACTTGTTAAAGAGATGTCTTCCAAAATGAGTGATGATTAAAGAGCTTCCAAGAGAGAGATTGAAATTCTTCAAAATGAGGATGAGTAACCAATAGCTTTCAATGGTAGAGAGAGATGAATAGCTAATGTAGTAACCTTCCTTTGAGCCTCCTTCCTTATGCTCTTCCTTGTGTCCTTAGCAAATGATGTCTTCCAAAGCAGCTCTGATGAATGTCTTCCACTTATGTCAACAAGAGTGATCTTCAAGCTGCCTTCTCCTCACTGTAGCTTTGATATGATGAATACTCTTTACTTGATAATTGCTTGTGAAGATATGTTGACTTCTTATTACTTTTATTATGTTCTTTTGATCAAACAATTACCAAAACCATAAACCATGAAGATCACAAAAAGACAATGAACACAAGATATAGGCTCCAAGCCAGGGCAAAACCCCTCCAAGGGGAAAACCCAGTCAAATATTCTCTTCTTATAGAATCAGATCAAAGTGAGAAATCGAAGACCCAAAAACCAAGATGAAGACCTCCTACAAGACCCAAGTCAGCCCTCCTTCCAAGCTCTTCCAACAAGTCAAAGTCAACTCAAGTCAACGCCTTCCAAATCTGGTCAAACCTCTAATTTTCGACCTCCTGCAACAGATTTTTGGCTCCCTGCAATAGGTTTGCAACTTCGGCCCCTGTAATTCCCTGAAATTTTGCACATGTGGCAGAAATTAGGGCAGATTGATGTAGTCCCTTGTTGCATTTTTGAAATAAGCTCAATCAGTGCCAGCTTAAAGAAGCAACTAGAAGAAAATACCTCATAGACCAAACAACAAAATTCATGTCCCACAGTATCCCACATAGCCTTGTAGAACTCATAAGGGAGACTCCATGCCTATATATTCACCATTTTTCATGGAAGATGATGTTGCAATGAGCTCTTCTTTTGGAAGCTTTCTATCCAACCTATCATGATTTCCATTAGAAATCTTGTGGGAAACCGCTTTACAACATGCATCTCTAGTAGCCACCACCCTAATGCCCCATTCATTAGGACATGTGGAACAAAAATATTCTGAAAATGGAAACTAAACAAGAACCTCTGCAAGAGTGCCATTGTCTGACTACAGTCCTAGCACCTATCTGCAGCCACCTTCCTCTTGAGAAGTCAAAGCAGAACTTGGAGCCTTCATCTCCTTCTTGAAGCTGCTAAAGTTGGGATTGAATCTGAGCAGGCATGGGGATACACCCATTGCAGCTAACAACCATCTCTAGCATAATAGTGTCTTCTTGAAGATTCACACTATGCAGATCCTCTTCAAGAAAGATGCGAACCTGCTGAAGCAGCTGCCGGCTACCCTCAGCTCCTTTCTCTGTTTTGTGCAATCATTCTAACCCATACTCTCAAAAACTTAACTGTATGACACATAACAATCCCCTGCCAAAGAATCCTTCCTCAATATCTAACCAATTTAGGTCACAAATTCCAAATATGATGAATGAAAGCTCGAAAATCCTCTGGCCCTCTAGATGAGACACATTCAACTTAAACAAAGAAGGTGGTGAATCTATAGACTGGCCTAGAGAAACTATAGTTTGAATTGGAAGATGATTTGAACATGTCACATCCATTAGAACGTCCACAAGATGATGTCTACTCAGGAATGTCATTTCATCCCACTGCTCATAGAGATGACATATTGAGTCTGAACTGTAGCGTTACCCTACCTGTAGTTGATCTAGGTGTACTAACTACCATAGCCCAACCCCTTTTGTTTCAAATTTGTGTCAAAAATCTGTAAGGAATCCTTGAACCCGCACTAAGGCTACTTCTTGGAACCACTAACCACTGAGTTTGAGCTTCCGCACCTATCATCATCCCACTCGACAATATTAAAATCCTTGTTGACAGCCTACTCTGCATCGACAAGAGAAGCCATTGGATCCAAGATCCTGCTATGCTCTGCACTGGAATTTGGAGAATAAGCAGCACAATGCTGATCAGTTTATCCTGTGTCATGAGAGTGAACAGAGAGAATGACTCGAGGATCTGAACCAAAAGCCACCACAAAATTCTGCAAATATGATGAAAGAACAACCACAACCCCTCCTCTCCCATGAGAATGATGATGATCTGAAGCCCAGAAAGGGCCATTCCAACTTTAATTCATGTTGCTCTGAAGCTCAAACCCATAGCTACCTTAAGGAAAGCTACATCTGGATGGAAACACTGCAAAACACTTATGACAGACTGCTTGTGACTGGGAATCATTATCTCTCGAACATTCTAGGACAGTAGGGATATCTTCATTCCTGGCTTGTAGGGTGTTGAATAGTCTTATTTGTTTATTAACAAGTGCAATGTGCACTTCTCCATTTCTTGCTGCAGGAAGACAAATTTGTTTATGTAATCATCCAAAAGATTCATCATGTTCTAATTTCTGATTCATGCCACTGGCACACACAAGATAGGTTTATAGCAATGGGTGCATGTAGCAATGGGCTGCTTTATCACCTTGGAAAGATGAAGTTTATGATGGTTAACTAATGCCTTGGCAAACAAAATACCCTTGATAAGTTATATTATATGACAATTTACAATAATGACCAAGCCCACTTATTCTATAATCCTTGAGTTATCATGAACTGTCAGAAATCGGTGTCTTTTTATGGTAGTTTGGGAATTCAACCTTTTGGCTTCCGATTTGAGAAGGGATGTTTTTTTTGTTAAAAAGCATGAGACAACTTAGCATTTAAAGATAAACGTGATTGTCCAAAACAACATCGAGAAAGCCTTTCAATATGCAAGGGATAATTATTCTGTATGGCTTTTCAATTACCGATGGAGTTTTTGTTTAGTCTTGACAATGAAGATAAACGTTGGCCATAGGCAAATTGGCATGCATGTTACTGTTAAATTACAACCTTTTTCATTAATATTGATTGTTTGATGGTGAATTTGGAGTTAACATTCTGTTTTTATATTTCCAGGTACCAATACAGGCTGTGAAAGAGCATTTAAGAAATCAAGGGACAGAAGTTAGATTGTAAAAATCAACATTCTCCGGATATATACTTGTGATCTTGTTTCTACATAGAAACATCTGCCAACTTGGTTTCGGATAGATAATATGAAGTTTTGATCGTTTTAAGAATTTTCTTTAACATGAGACATATCAGAGTAGGGCTTTGAGTATCTGCCATTGCCCAAAATTTTGTTCCTGAAAGTATTGACGAGATTATTCTTTGCCAAAGCTTTGCACTAAAGTGAATTGTCCTTCGTTATAACATAGAGCTGGGATTATTCATCTGACAAGGGTATGTTGTACATGTGTTCTTAAAATGAAGCCCTTTCACGTTTTCAGCTGCTTTAAGGTGTAATTTAGTATTATATTTTTAGGTGAAACCAACGAAACAACATTTTTACATTGGCGGTTGTTTTGAATTAAAAGACCATCTTGTTTGGTATATGATAATGTGAGTATAGCTTGAAGCTGTGTTCAATAATATTATGCATACAATGAAAACATCAATGTATGTTGTACCTATGTCTCCTATAAGAAGGGGCTTGAAGGGTCTTTACTTTCTTCGCAGAAAAGTGCCATTATTTGTAGGCAATTTACATTTGAGATAACAAATTAGTATAATTAGATTTATTCTATTTAAGTAATTGGATTGATTGGAATGGAAATTAGCAAGGTTGTGTTGGATTTTGTAGTTATGGCCGGTCTTCATAATTAGTAATTTTGGTTTTTCAAATATATGTAATAATAAATTCCAAACACGTTCTTCATGTTAGCTTGAAAAGAGAATTTTAAATTTGTGAAATTTGAATTTTTGGCTCCAAGAAAGTCAAGTCAGCCTACCCCTTGTCACACCTATTCAGCCTCCCAAGATCACTATATAAAGGCATTCAACTTCCTTCTCATGGCATAATTCAAATCGCCATCCGAGGCATGACAAAGACAAAATCTGAGGTAGAGTAAGACGACAAATCCGAGGCTGATTTGAGGATGAATTTATCTCTGTTTGACCAAGGTTTTCTGGGTGCAGAAGAGGGTCGAGATTCAGCCCTAGTAGAGCAGACCTAAGTTACCAAGATTCAGATATAGATATGGATCCAGATCTAGATTCACTTGTTTTTTGAAAATCCGAGATCCGGATACTACAAGGATATGTCAAGTACAAAAAAATTAGAATATAATATTATTTTTTAAATTTTAAAAAACACTTTAGAGTTCACAAATCAAATACTCCCTGAAACCATAAAACTCTTTTAGAACTTTTAGAATTGAAACCATTAGATATATTATAAATATGAAGACTGGAACATTGAAATGATGCATCCTCCCTCATACAAAGTAACAAAAAGGATAATATTATAAATGATAATAGTAAATACATTTAAATTTCTTCAAATGGACCTGCATTATCTTCTGCATATTGCAACTCTACATCATGAATAGATGATGGGTGTCCTGGAATGTAGGAAGTTGCATCAGTAGGCTGGACTAGTGGTGGAACAATATCCTCAAGTAGGTTGAGGTGAGTCATGACATTCAGTGTCAGGTTCAAGTCAGAGATCTCAGGCTCCACATCCCACATCTTGTTAAGACCTTTTTTATACTCTGATTCAACATGTGATAGAATACAAAGGTTGGAATGAACACACAAGATCCTCAGCTTTTGTCGCTCCCAGTCTGTTTCCCTTCACTGAATGATGAAGCTATATGTACTCCAATTCCTCTCAGTTGATGAAGAACTAGCAATCTATGATAATAACCTGTTGGCTAGAGTGGAGAGATGAATGCTATCCTCACCATGGAAGCCCCACCAAGTAATAGGATCAAGATGTCTCGATCATCCATAGCTACTGGATTTGAAAAGCTACTAGTAAATTGTACAAATCCTTCAAATTCTTGGCGTGCTTCCATTGCAACTCTCATATTTCTATAAATTTTCCTCAAAGTTGTCTTGTATTCTTGTACTACGTCAGAATTCTTGTTTGACACTATTTTACCAGGTAAATACAAATTTTAGCATGATAATATTTAGGGTGCAATGCATAGGCCAAAATGTGTAATGGTGTGGTCATTTTGTTCCACATTTTTGTAACTATGTCCTTCACTTCATAATAGAATATTTCAAAAAGGTCATTTTCACTTGCCTTTATAATTTCTCTTATCCACTCCAACATACTATCAATGTTTTCATAAACTTCTCTCAAGTAAGGTGTATCTTTGTCAAATGTCGTGATCAAGGTCAAGATTAGTTTAGTAAATCGCATAAGGTATTGGGCTTTGTCCCACCATGCATCATCAAGAATGATGAACTTGATTTTTTTCCCTCTATTAGAAGTGGAAGTCTGTCATGATTCCCAAAGAGGGTTAATGACCATTTCTTGTAATGCTCATCTCACCTTTACAAACATTTTTATGATAAGTGTGTGGGAGGCAAAACGAATTTCAACAACCTACAAGTTTCAAAAAATCAAATCTCAAATGAGAAATCATATATAAATTTGTAGTTAAAATTAAGAATTTCCAATACAAATAATATTGATTAAAAAAAGAGTACCTTTAGTAGTTCCAACTTTCCAAAACCTCGATATATGACTTGTGATATTGAATGATTGGTTATGAACCTTTGAATTTATTTTGCTGCTACATATATTTTATTAATCCATTCAATCGCACCAATCTTAGCAAGCATAAGGTTCAATAAATGTTGATTTGGGGTAGCATTGGAAGTGATCTAGCCACGAAAATCGGTGGAGAGGCTAAAGCACATGAGATCTACAATACCCAAAAATGGTTTGGGCAGATTCTAAACAGTTTAGGAGATACTAAAATAATTAATATTTTTAATGGAATTTGTAAGTTTAAACTTAGGGAAAATAAAATATTAATGTGAATTAATATAAAATTGTTAGAAGGGTCCAAAAGTCATGGATCAAGCTAGAGTTAATCTTAACTGTTGATTAGGGACTTAATCTCGACCGTTGAATTCTCAAGGAGAAAAGTATAAGAGGAGGCTTGAGGATCACTTGGAGAATACATCGAGTTGATCAAGATTTCGATTTTTTGGGGCAGGATTTGTTGAGGAAGTCGAAAGAGTGATCAGAATGCAACTGAGGGGCAGTGAATACAGAAGTAGAGAGGCAGAGAGGGTACTGGGAGAATCAGCGCAGAAGCCGGGAGAGAGGGATGCACAACCAGCCAAAGGCCATGCAAAGCCAGCTAGGGCCCACGCAGAGGCAGCCAGGAGCTGCGCAGTGCCTCAGAGAGCCAGCATGGGTGACGCAAAGTCTTTAGAGGCTGACGCAATGCCTCTAGAGGTTGACACAGTGGTTATTGGGCTGACGCTAGGCCAGGAAGCACTGACGCAGTCCCTAGAGGCAGACGTTGGGGTTGTCGTGGGGCAGATTGGAGCTGGGAGTTGTCAGAGTGTTTATCTGGGGTTTCAGCCAGAACATCTATTTCTGACTGAGAGGTACTACTATCGAGATTATTCTCTGTTGGGTGAGCTGGTTTTGGCACCCAGATTATATTTAGAAACTACATAATAATGAAACCCTCAGATAACTGCATCGGTTTTCCTGCATTAGGTTTTTTCGGGGACATTGGTCCAAAAACAACGGTGTCATTTGTGTGCGTATTTTGTTTCCTTCAGTTGATGATCTGTAATGTGTTGAGCATGTACTTGTATTTATTTTTAGTATTTACATGGTAAATAACTTGTTAATTAATCAGAACAAGTAGGTAGAAATAAATAAGAAAAGTACATGAAGGGTTTCTAACAGTTCAACTTAGAAATTCCAACATGGTATCAGAGCGTGGTTGCAGATCACAAGAGAACTGAGGACATCAGCCGAGCAAAGCAACAACAACAAAAAACAACTGTCTTAAGTGACAAAAGCTGTGCCTAGTAGAGAAGCAACAAGGAAGGGGTGACGCAGTCCTTGCATCATGAAGTTTGAGTTGGGAAGAGGATCAGCACAGTGGCAGAGGGGAGCAGACTCGACATACGCAGTGCCTGATTATCTTTCTCAGTCAGGAAGGATTGATGCCCATGGCCAGGAGGTGTGAATTTTGTTGGTGTCGGGATTGCGCAGAGCCTAGAAGCTCTAACCTTCAGTTTGCTGGGGCTTAAGAGGTTGTGGGTAAGTTGCAGAGTGAAGCTGGTGGGGTACTGTAGTGAGAACAATGCCTAACAGGGCAAGACCAAGGAGGGAGTTGCTATTGAGGATTTCTAACCAAGAAATCTAGATCAGTGGATCAGAGTGGGGGCATCTCAACATTGGCAGAGGGGTTTCTAGGAGGGAAATCGAGGCTCAGAGGGAGTCACACCGAGAACTTCCAGAAGGGAAGTAGAGGAACAACGAGATGGCAATGAATGAGGTAAGAGACCAAGACAGACTGGACGGAGCCTCAAACTTTGTAGTCTGGAAGGCTAGAATCTTGTCCGTTCTAGACAGGAACCATTTCAAGCAATTCGCATTGAGGACAATAGCGGTCCTAGTTGACTCGACTAATAACGATAAGTACGAGGATGCAATGGCGAGGGCCAAGGGCATCATCCTTGACGGGGTCAAGGACCATGTAGTACCACACATTGCAGAGAAGAATACGACAAATGAGATGTGGGAGGCCCTAAAGAAGTTGTATCAGCGTACTTCCGTGCAGAGGAAGATGCTACTAGAAAATCAGCTGCGGTCATACCAGACACAGAAGGGAGAACAGATCGACCCCTTCCTCGGTTGACTAAAGGAGATCCAGGATTAACTGACTTCCATAGGAGCAACGTCGGATCAAGAATTGATGGTGAGAACAACCCTGAACACAATCTCAGAAGACTGAGAGGTGTTTGTCCAGAGCATACTGGGCAGGGCGACTCTTCCAGATTGGGAGGAAATATGGGCTTCTCTTTGAGAAGAAGAGATCAGAAGGGTAAGCAAGGCGGGAAGCAGCGGTAAGGGGATCAGAATCAAGGAGGAAGAGGAGGATGTTGCCCTAGCATCTGAGGGAAAGCAGGAGAAACGGAAGAAGAAGGACCTCTCTAAGATAAAATGCTTTAACTGTGGGGAACTGGGTCACTATGCAAGCTAGTGTCCAAGGAAAAAGAGCAAAGGAGAGGCTTCCGAGACCAAGGCAGCGCCAACAAGGGTGGAGAAGGAATTGGAGACAAATGACGACTGTGCCATGAGTGCTCACACGCCACTTGAGCGGAAGTGGGGAGACATCGCGCTGTAGTCAGACAGACTACAAGCGATGAGAGGCAGGATCCTCGAGGTACACAACCTCTCGGATTATACCTTGCTACGGGAGCCTCGAAGAGGAATAGTAGTGTTGGTGGATGTCAGTAGAGATAGATGAGGATGGAGCGACAAAGGGAGCTACAGTGCAGGATTCCCAAGACAACACGAGGCTAGTAGGCTGCAACAGTGCGAGAGGCATGGAAGTGTTACACCACTACAGATGGCACAGAAAGGTGTGCCACGGTGCGAGATGCAGGGAGTTGTTGCAGCAAGGCAGAGGTCAGAGAGGGAGCACTTGTCAGTGACAGAGGGAGTTTTCAGCCTCGTGGGTGTCTCTACCTTGATAGAGATATCAGAGTTTGGAGATCATTTACCTACTTCTCAATAATTGAGTTGCAATGCAGCAGCTAACAGTGGTAGTGCTATGGGTAGCATGATGCAACATGATGAGAAGGGTTGCAGTGCAGATGCAACAATGGCAATGGCAGGGCCATGGGCAGCAGCACGGATGCAGAGGAAGGTGTCGTACATATGCATCAGTGGTAGTGGCAGGGCCATGGGTAGCAGTACATGATGTAGCAGTACATAGAATGTTGGGCAGTAGGCCTAGCATTAGCATAGGGACCGATGTCGGATGATTAGGGTGATGCTCAGTGAGGAGTATTATTAGAGCATAGTCCTCACTAAGAGGGAGTGTTGATTTGGGGTAACATCGGATGTGTTCTAGCCACAAAAATTGGTGGAAAGGCTAAAGCACATGAGATCTTCAATACCCATAAATGGTTTGGACAGATTCTAAACAGTTTGAGAGATATTAAAATAATTAATATTTTTAATGGAGTCCCTAAGTCTAAACTTAGGGAAAATAAAATATTAATGTGAATTAATATAAAACTGTGTTAGAAGGGTCCAAAAGTCATGGATCAAGCCAGAGTTAACCTTAGTCATTGAATAGGGATTTAATCTCCGTTGTTGAATTGTCAACGAGAAAAGTATAAGAGGAGGCTTGAGGGTCACTTGGAGAATACATCGAGGTGATCAAGATTTCGATTTTCTGGGGTAGGGTTTGCTGAGGAAGTAGAGAGGTAGAGAGGGTACTGGTAGAATCAGCGTAGAAGCCAGGAGAGAGGAACGCAGAGCCAGCTAGAGACCACACAAAGCCTGCTTAGGGTTGATGTAGAGGCAGCTAGGAGTTGCGCAGTGCCTCAGAGAGACAACGTGGGTGACGCAAAGGCTTTAGAGGCTGACGCAGTGCCTCCAGAGGTTGACGTAGGGGTTATTGGGCTGATGTTGCGCTGACGCTGGGCCACGAAGGGTTGACGTAGTCCCTAGAGGCAGATGTTGGGGTTTTCGTGGGGCAGATTGGAGCTGGGAGCTGTCAGAGTGTTTTTCTGGGGATTTAGCCAGAACATCTATCTTCGACTGAGAGGTACCACTGTTAAGATTATTCTCTATTGGGTGAGCTGGTTTTGGCACCCAGATTGTATTCAGAAACTGCATAATAATAAAACCCTCAGATAACTACACCGGTTTTCCTGCATTGGGTTTTTCAGGGACATTGGTCCAAAAACAACGGTGTCACTTGTGTGCTTGTTTTGTTTCCTTTAGGTGATGATCTATAATGTGTTGAGCATGTACTTGTATTTATTTTCAGTATTTACATGGTAAATAACTTGTTAATTAATCAAATAAGTAGGCAAAAATAAATCAGAAAAGTACATGAAGGGTTTCTAATAGTTAAACTTAGAAATTCCAACAATAAATACACTGCACATGGAGTCCAAAAGATGTGATCATATTGACCCTCCACAATCAAACATGTGCATTGTCCGTAATGACTTGAACAACATTATGTGATCCCACACTTACTATTGCATCAATAAGAATTGTGGATATGAAAGATACATCTTTCTCTATTCCACTGCAATCAACAACCTTAAAAAAATTTGTCCCTTGGGGGCATATTGCAACAACATTAATTAATGGATGGTTTCTTCGGTCTCTGCATCTATAAAAAATGGACACCCTTGTTTCTGCGCATGTATTCCGGATTGCCTGTAGCTGTCTATCCACGGATTGTCTCTCTATTACCAACAAAGAAGTGCATACCTTTTCATATCCAGGGCTTTTGTACCCTTTTGGTGCTTCATTAACTACCTTAATCATTTGTTGCTAATAAGGGGAACACACCAAATTGAATGCTAGCCCATTTGCATAGATGTAATGAGCTACATGTTCATCAGATATGTCTCTACCTTGATTATTGAAAGCTGCTTCAAGAGGGCCTAGAGTGGGCCTTTTATTAGTTGTGACAACAGACTTAGATGTCAATGGAGGTCTAGTTGTAGAGCTTTGCAAAATGTGTTTTTCCTTCGCAAGCTTCCTATCAGCAACTTCTTGCAAAGATGCATAGAATTTCATTTTTCCAGGACTCAAAACTTGTCCATGTTTGCCATTTGCATTTTTTCGCCCAGTGCATACTTGCACCCTTGTGTTAGTTTAACCAGTGAGATGGGCCATTACTCTAGTATATGAGCCATTTTTTATATCTTAGTATTCATTGCAATTCCATTTAAATGAGCCACCTCCAGGATTTTTTCCAATAATATCCACATACAACCATAGAGTAGATTTTGGGTTTGTTTTGATGATTTCCCCTTTATTCTGCTCATGCTATGATGGTTCCATAATGACAATGGTCTATAGGTTACCTTATTGCATATAAAATTCAAATTATAATATATTATCAATACCCATTTAAAAATTAAAATACACTTCATCTAATACACAACATTGCTTGCATTTATGATTAAAAACCACGATGTATTTGTCACTATTGGGAATGTCTAATAAGAGTCCAAATTGATAGTTAACAAAAATAGAGTGTGATACTTAATAAGAATACGAGTTTCACATAGGGTTTGATACTTAATAAAAATATGGTTAGCCAAGGTATTGTTTCGGATTTGAGAACTATTCACTTTCAACCATTATAGCGCTGGTAAGACCATGGCTTCAAAGTTAAGAGGTAACGTTCTTTAAAAAATTAAAAGTGAAGATTCGGAAATGGACTGGTGAAAGGGCTAAGCCATTGTGAGATACATAAATGCCAATTGTTTAGACAAGGGTGAGCATACCCTTTACGATTTACAAAAGCTTGCAATGTCAATATACACATATTAGGATCATACATCATTTGAAGATCATATGAAAAATACAGTGACCATTTTATAGTAACCCGCAACAATAGAGACATGATAGGCAAAGGAATTACTAAGTGGAACTTTGCGAAGGGTGGGTGCGAAGGAAGAAGGAACAAGTGAGCCATGAGAGGTTAACAAGGGTGAGCCATGACCCATGAGAGGTTAACTGACACCCATTTGGCATAAGTGTATTCGTGTTCATCATCCAACACTTGTGCACACATCGTTACATTATGAGGGAACAAATTATAAGAATAAGACCTTCGAACTTTCGAAGCTATTTGTATTCGTGTAAAACGATGGTAAAATACGATGGGGATATACCTTGCTCTGAATGTCGAACATTCAGGCAACAATTTGAATAGGGTGCACTGCCTGAACGTCGAATAACACCAAACAGTTCCTCGCATGTTCTGCTTGTGTAGGGTGCACTGCCGACAAAAAGGGACCACCAACATGAGCTTTTAACTTTATCAAATAGTCAAAACCCTAAATACCTGAGATTTTAACTTTTGCAAGTTTCGGCAAGGACTTCTAATTTTTGCGGCTTCTGGAAAAATTCATCAGATGTGTTTCTTGTGACGAGGATCCGTTTTCAAAAAAATTAGATACGTTGCCTGTCGTATTTTCACCTTATTTCGGCGGATTCGGGGATCTTGCCCCTCCCTCTGCTAGATCCAGTAACATAGGAGCAAACCAAGATGAGTCTATTGGGCAACATATTGACCCGATAAGAATACAATTTGACCAGGTTTGGCTTGGGTTTGTTCACTGGTTAGTTTGACTTTAATTTCACTAGGAAATCGTAATGTATCTCTTGTTGAATTGGGCAAATTTATCTAAGATAAGGTTTTTGGGTTTTTCCCATGGTTTGGAGTTTTCCCAGGATAAATCTTGTGTCTAGTGTGTTTGGTTGTCTTTACTATTATAATTGTTTTACTGTTGATAATTTTCTTATGTAATTACTTAATGATGAATGCAGTATAAGATGAATTGGTTTAAGAATCATTAGAAGTAATTTTCAGTGAAGAAAATCCTAAAAATTCAACAAGTTGGGGGTAAAATACTTATTCTTTATGAGAGGTGATGAAAATTTTAATGGCTTTCAAAAGAACACATCAAAGTTTCATTTTCTATGCAATGATAAATGTATTAATTATATCAATTTTATGTAGATTATCTTCCGGATACATCGCATTAGGTTTCTTTCTGATCGACATTTCAAACCAGCAACGGTGGTTTATCTCCAGGATGTGAAATATTATAGAAAGACTATTCTCATTTTTCTAAATAAATAGAGATGAGATGCTTAGGCGACAGATATTAGAATTTCAATTTTTTAATTTTAATTATTCCATTATGTTTTAATTATAATTTCAATTGTTTTATTATATTTTGCTAATTTAATTACATTTTGTGAAACCTAATGCGATGTATCTGGAAGATAATCTACATAATGATGAAACTCGCAGAAACCTCAAAGACAAAATATATCGATTTTACTTATAATGATGAGTATAGGTTTCTTCTATTTAATAGCCAACCTATTTTGCTTTGATGCAAATAAAAATTTGAAACCATTATCTTGTTTCAATTTGTGGTTTGCAAGTAGAGCTATCTAGAACATTTATTCTCTTTAGCATCATTGAGACCAAATTATTTCATGATATCGATATCCTATTTTTAGGAAGTTGTCTTGTTTTTTCTTAAATTAACTCAATAGAATGAGCCAAATTCAACTCCAACCAATACCATCTTTGAGGACCCTGTAGGTTAGCATATCTGCTAAGAGGCCACGATGGAATAAATTATTGACATCTAATAGCATATTGTTGAAATTTCTTAATCTAACACATCAGAAATCCCTACTGCATTATCTGGTTTATTATCTCCTACTTGTTCATTCCATTAACAAGTTATTTATTAAGATAAATACCAAAATAAACTCAAATGCAACCTCAACACATATACAAATCAACAACTGAAATAACTGAGACAATCACAAAAGGTACACTGTTATTTTTGGACAATCGTCCTCGGAAAAACCCAATGTGGGAAAACTGAGGCAGCAGATATGAGGGTTATGCAGTTTCTGAATACAACTAAGGTGCCAGAAATGGCTCACCCAACATAGAATGCCCTTCGCAGTAGTACCTCTCTTCAGAGACAAATATTCTGGTTGATTAGCAACCGGATGATGAGCCCCACAGTGATTGTTCCTTACCTAGTCAACGAAAGTTGCTCCAAGCTTCCCTCTGGAAATGCGTCACCCTCCTTTGGCTCTGCGTCAGCTCACTGACACTCAATATGCCTCCACAAAAATCACCCAGCGCAACTTCTCATCCCTCTACGTCAGCTCTGCTAGCCTCTGTGTCAGACTACGTCAACACTGCGTCCTCAACGCTGACCCTCAAGCTCTTGTGTCAGCTCTGGTTGCCTCTACACTGTCTCTCTGTCACTATCTCTACCTCTCTACTATGTATTCTCGGCCTTGTGCCGAACTACCCCTCGTTGCAACACATCACTGGTTCGATTCTTTCAGCAGACCCTGCTCCAGAAAATCGAACTGACTGATCAATATTGGTGTATTTCAATCTGACCCTCAAGCCTCCTCTTATACTTTCCTGTTGAGTCTTCAACGACCAAGATTAAGTCCATAATCAACGACTAAGATTAGATTTGGCTTGATCCATCTCATTTAGAACATTCTCACTGAGTTTAATAGTAATGCCCATTGATATTTTAATTTTCCTAAGTTTAGACTTGGGAACTCCATTAAAAATATTGATTATTTTAATATCTCTCCAACGAGTGGAATTTCCCCAAACTATTTTTGGGTCTTGGAGATTTAATGTGCCTTAGCCTCTCCACCAATTTTCATGGCTAGAGCACATCCAATGCTACCACAAATAAACACTCCCTCTTAGCGAGGAATGTGTTATAGTAATGCTTCACCATGGAAACATCACACTGATCTTCTGCACCAGTACCTGTGCTGATGCTTGGCCTGTTGCCTCACATCATATGCACTTCTGCTTCTTGTACCACTGCCCATGACACTGCCACTGCCATTGCCACTGCCATTGCCACATATGTACTGTAGCTCCCTCTCAATATGTTGCCCATGCTGCCCCTAGCACTGCCATTGCTAACTGCTGCACTGCAAACTCAGTTACTGAGAAGTAGGTAACTGACTTCTCCCAGATACTGACATCTAAGTCAGTTTGGAAGCCACGTGAAATTGAAGCTGCCTCTGTTGCTATCATGTGCTCCCTCCGCTGCCATTGTGTTGTTGCATACAACTCTATGCCTCTTGCATTGCTGCACCCTCCACTGTGTTGCCTCATATTTCTGCACCCAAGCATTGCCTTACTGCTCCACTACACTTTGTTCCACCCGACATCTGTCATTCTGCTACTGTCATTAAGGGCTCCCGTAGCTAGATATCATCTAAGAGTTTGAACATTTCAAGGTTCCTGCTCCTAGTATGTGGTCCTCCTGACTACAACTCGATGTCTCCCCACCTCTTCTCTAGAGGTGCATGAGCACTCATGGAACAATCGTCATCAGTCTCGACCTCTTTCTTTGCCTTACTTGAAGCTGCCTTTGAATCAGAAGCCTCTCCCTTGTTTTTCTTCCTGGGACACTGGGATGCATAATGTCCCAGCTCCCCACAATGGAAGCACTTCACCTTGGAGATGTCCTTCTTCTTCCTCTTCCCTTGTTGTCCCACAGATGTTAGAGTCGCATCCTCCTCCTCTTTCTTGATTTGGCTTTCCTTGCCACTACTCCTTGCCTTGGTTAACCTCCTGATCTCTTCTTGGCGAAGAGCTGACCACATCTCGTCCCAACCTAGAAGAGTAGCCCTACCCAAAATAGTTTGGACAAATGTCTCCCACTCCTTGAAGACTACATTCAGGGTAGTCCTCACCATGAACTCTGGATCCAGTGTAGACCCCATGGAAGTAAGTTGGTCATGAATATCCTGCAATTTGAGGATGAACTGATCTATTTTATCTCCCTTCTGCATCTGATACGATCGTAGTTGATTCTCTAATAACATCTTCTGCTGCACAGAAGTTCCCTAATACATGGTTATCAAAGTATCCCACATCTCCTTTGTTGTGTTCTTTTCAACAATATGTGGTATGATATGATCTTTGACCCTGTCTAGGATCATGCATTTCGCCCTCGCCATTGCATCCTCATGCTTCTCATTCTTAGTTGGGTTGACTGGGATAACCACGACTCTCAAGGAAAAGTCCTTGATGCGATGTCATTCCAAGATTGCCAGGATCCTGGCCTTCCAGATGACAAAATTGGAAGCCCTGTCCAACCTATCCTGATCCCTCATTCGTTCCCTGCCATTTCAACTCCTCTTCTAGACTCCCTTTGAGATTCGACTTCCCTCCTGGAAATCTCCCTCTAAGTCCTGATTTCCCTCCTAGAAATCCTCTAGCCAACTGTCGAACTGCTCCTCTCCAATCCTCTTTGCCATTGCAACTCGGATCTAGATTTCTTGGCTAGAAATATGTCAAGGTAGCGACTCCCTCTATCTTGGTTCCGTCTCCTTAGGTATTGTTCTGTTATGACATAACCAACACCCCACCAGCTTCTCAATCACAATCTGTCCACAACTCCCTAAGCCCCGACCACTGAAGAAACTGGGCCTTTCAGGCTCTGCGCAATCCTGGCAATGACATAATCTACTCCTAGCCACAACGTCGATCCTTCCTGGCTAAGAAAGATGATCGGGCATTGCGTAGGTATGATCTGCCCTTCTCTGCCTTTGCGCTGGCCCTCATCCTGACTCGAAATGATGACGCAAGCCCTCTGCATCACTTCTCTACTACTTCTGCTCTAGAACAATGTTGCCTCTCGGGACAACTGCTACTGCTGCAAATTCTTCAGATTACCATTGGTCCCTTTAGTCCTCCTATGATCTGCAACCCTCTGATACCATGTTGAAATTTCTGAATCAAACACATCAGAAATCCCTACTGCATTATCTGGTTTATTATCTCCTACTTGTTCATTCCATTAACAAGTTATTTATTAAGATAAATACCGAAATAAACATAAATTTAGCCTCGACACATATACAGATCATCAACTAAAATAACTGAGACAATCACACAAGAGACACCGTTATTTTTGGACAATTGTCCTCGGAAAAACCCAATGCAGGAAAATCGGTGCAGCAGATAGAGGTTTTATTATTATGCAGTTTCTGAATACAACTAGGGTGCCAGAAATGGCTCACCCAACAGAGAATGCCCTTGGAAGTAGTACCTATCTTCGGAGACAAATATTCTGACTGATCAACAACCAGATGATGAGCCCCACAGTGGTTGTTCCTTAGATGGTCAGCGAAATCTACTCCAAGCTTCCCTCTGGAATTGCGTCACCCACTAGAGACTACATCACCCTCCTTCGACTCTGCGTCAGCTCACCAACACTCAGTTTGCCCCCACGAAAATCACCCATTGCAACTTTTTAGCCCTCTGCGTCAGTCTGCGTCCTCGGCGCTGGCCCTCAAGCTCTCGCGTCAACCCTGGCAACCTCTACGTTGTCTCTCTGGCACTATCTCTGCCTCTCTGCTATGTATTCTCGACCTTGTGTCAAATTGCCCCTTGCTGCAACACATCAATGGTTCGATTCTCTCAGCAAACCTCGCTCCATAAAATCGAATTGACTGATCAATATTGGTGTATCTCCCACTGACCCTCAAACCTCCTCTTATACTTTTCTTGTTGAGTCTTCAACGGTTGAGATTAGGTCCCTAATCAACAACTAAGATTAGATTGGCTTGATCCTTGTCATTTAGAACATTCTCACCCAATTTTATATTAATATCCAGTAATATTTTGTCTTAGGAACTCCATTAAAAATATTAATTATTTTAATATCTCTCCAACAAGGTGAAATTTCCCCAAACCATTTCTGGGTCTTGGAGATCTTATGTGCCTATCCACCAATTTTCGTGGCTAGAGCACATCTGATGCTACCACAAATCAACATTAATGACCAAAAACTCAAGTTTCCTCATGATCACTAACACTCTTATAGTCTACCATTTCCAACTCAAAAACCAGTTCATACAATGCATTGTGCATTTTAGAGTAGAAATCCCCATATGGGTATTGCATAAAAATCAAATAATTATAATGAGCATCATAGTATTAGATGGTAACCATAGTACTTAGATATAATCTTGCACGTAATTTCAATCTTGTTCTTACAAAATGGCCCTTCTATGGAGGAGATTGATTTTATATAATTGATACTTGTTAACTTACGGGTAGAGTTTAATGTTCATTTTGCTTAAAATTATATGATTACTTAGAATTACATTAGAGTTTATTGTTTGCTCGTTTTGCTTAAAAGCGATTTAGTAAATGTGGCTAATATACGTTGATCAACATCATATTCCCATTTTAAAATTAATGGCTATAGCACAACGATTTGTTTTATAAACCATTCATTTTATAAACCCATGTATTCGCATGATGCCATTTGTTATTTGATAACTTGTACGATAGTTTTTTAATTGTATTAGGTAAATGTGAAAATGTAAACATGTATTAGCATGATGCCATTTGTTATTTAATAATTTTCATGGTAATTTAATAATTGTATTAGGTAAATGTGAAAAGGTAAACACATTTTGGAGATTCAAGCTAATTAATGTTTGTAATTCCGCCCATTGATGTACAAGAGAAGATAAGAATACACTAGCATATTTCATTTATGACCATAAGATAAGGATTTGGATTAAAAGAAAGATTAGTATGCCAACTTTCAATAGGGGGATGCCAATTGGCGTAAAAATACCCATCTAACACATGGATCTACCTTGAATAAGTTACACAAACCAAGTTTGTGCTACAAAAGATCATCAACAATATGGCTGTCATGTGATCAACCAAATATCAATCAATTTCTAATTATCATTTACTCTTCTTTCAACAAGAGGTTTAACAATTTACGAGGTAGGTATAATAAGCTATCAATATGTTGACATTTTGATGTATTTTCCTTCTCTAATTACATTGTTAACGTTCAAGTAAGACACCATCATTTGGAGCCATAATATCTAAGTATGAATTGAGTGAAATTCAACACTGAGCTATTATTGGATTTATTAGAACTTCTTAAATCATCAATATTAACATTGTAAATTCCCATATTTTATATATCTTTTGATCATTACCTAAGTTTTTATGTCACTTTACATTCTTTGCTTATTCATTGAAGGACTACTATACCCAATAACATGTAAAGACTAGGTCATCATATTTTAGATTATTTTTCAGACTTTAAAGGATTATTTCTCTTAATTGAAGCAGGCCACCAATCTAGGTATACCTAGTTTTGATTCTTTAGCCCAAATGATTGCTCATCCATTTTGAAGAGACTTAACTTATCATATAGTCTGTTTCTTTTGTTTTTTAAAGTCTAGAAACCAAGCAATATGGAGTCAAAGTGGATAGTTTATTTAAAGTTTTAACGTTTTTCTTAGTCTATCACATGCCATCTTTTCGTCTATTAGACACTATAATTATACGGGTTACTATTATGACCCTTACCAATCATCCTTGTTCATCATTCATTTGTCTCAATATGTTCTGGGTAATGGTCTAAATAATCAAGGCTAACAAAATTGAGACTCAACATGTTCAAACTTTATGTTTTAAAAGTAAATATCGATTCATTATTCATGTTATCCTAAAACAGATTTCCCTTTGAGAGAGAAATCCCTGCACTCTTGTTACATAATTTTTCTCAAGGCCTTATTACATTTTCATACTCTGCCTAGTATTTCAATTGTATCTATCATCTATGGACCATAAGGGAATCATTTGAGCTTCAAAATAACTCCTCTACTCAAACAATTCTATATTTTTGTTCTTTAATGAAGCACTTTTCTTAATTATGACTTAATATTTAACTACCTAGAATAATGTTCCCTTTGCACTAAGGTGTTTTCTCTTTTTCCTGCTTATGGATTTTTCACTATTTTTCAATGGTCTATTTCATTTTCGCCATATAGGCACTCATCGGTTTATAACCTCTTTAATCTAATGTCACTATACTTCTACAGTTCCTTAAAATGACCTTCATTATTATTTCAATCATTTAACTTCATTGGTTGACTGACTATCTCTATCAAAAAGTTATTTTTCTACCATTTAGTAGAATAAAAAATAAGCCAACGACTATGAAAGATGTTGAATGTGAGGTTCTTTAAAGAAAGGCACTAGGAAAAATACAACTATGCTTGGGAGCATCAGTGGCTTTCAAAATGTTGAATGAAAAGACAATGGAGGATATAATGAAGACATTATCTAAATTGTATGAAAATCCCTTATTGTCCAATAAGTTATTTCTTATGAATTATTGATTCAATATGAAGACACCAAAAGGTGGGTCTCATCATCATTTAAATGAGTTTAATGCATTTACCAACCAACTAAATTTTATAGTAGAAAACTTTGATGATGAGATGAGGGCTCGTTTGATTTTGTGCTTATTCAAAAAATGAAATGTCTTGGTTACGGTTGTGAATAATTTTGCCTCTAATTCAAGCACTTCAAAGTTTTATGATGTTTTCAGTGTTCTTAGTGAGGAAATGAAAATGAATATCACATGTGAGACACCAGGTAATGCTTTGATTGTGGAGAATAGGGGAAGGAAAAGGGAGAGAGGAATGCACTGAAGGGGTCATGGAAAAAATAAGCACAGGCCCAAATCTAAAGGAAAGTCGGAATCAGATGACATTGTGTGAAGAAAGGACACCTAAAGAAAGATTATTGGACTTGAAAAGGAAATCAAGGAGATGGACAACGAAAGAATAATCGGGAAGCAAATATAATAGGTGATTTGTTGCAAGATGCTTTGATCTTTTCATTACATAATATTACTCATTCTTGGGTGTTGGACATGGGGGCTTCATTTCATCCCACACCTCATAGGAAATATTTTCAAGACTATGGTCAAGGTCATTTTAGATAGGCTTATTTTGGTGATGATGAACCATGTAACATTGTTGGAAAGGATAAGATATATATGAAATTTTAGAATGGAAACTAGTGGTTGTTGAAATAATTGAGGCAGGTTCTTGATTTGAGAAGGAATATAATTTTAGCATGCCAATTGGGAAATATATAGTTACATTTAACAAAAATTCATGGAAGGAAACTAAAGGAACACTAATAATAGAAAATGGAGAGAATGTAGGTATGTTGTTTTTATGTACTGCTAAAGCAAACTTTTCTACCAATTTATATTCTACAAGAGTAGATACAATGTTGTGGCATCATAGGCTTGAGCACACAAGTGAGAAGGAGATGCAAATTATCTACTCAAGTAATTTGTTGCCAGGACTGAAGTAGGTTGATTTGGATTTTTGTGAGCACTGGGTCTATGGAAAACAAAAGAGACTCATATCGTCTAGAGTTGGGAAGAAAATAAGAGTGGAAAGTTAGAGCTTATGCATATAGGTATAAGGGAACTAACTCAAGTATGATTTCTTGGCGACTCTTATTATTATGTTATTTTTATTGACTATGTGACTAGGAAAGTTTTGGCTTATTCCATTTGAAAAAAATCTAATGCATTTGATACTTTTAAGAAATGGAAAGCCTTGGTTGAGAATGAGACATGAAATAAGTTAAAGTTTCTTAGATTTGCTAATTGAGGTAAATGATGTAGCAAGGAGTTTGGTAGTTATTTTTCTTACCATGGGATTCATAGATAGAGGATAGTTCTAAGGACACCATGAGAAAATGGTGTGTTAGAAAGGATGATCAATACAATCATGAAGTGTGCAAGGAGTATGATATTTCATGCAAGATTTCCCTTACAATTTTGGGTAGAAAATGTGGATATTGTTGTTTACTTAATAAGTAGAGGGTCTTCAAGTTCCTTGGGTGGTGACATTCCAAAGGAGGTATGGATAGATAATAAGATAAACTATTATTTTTTGAAGAATTTTAGTTGTGAACCATTTCTCCATATTGATAGAGAAAATATAACAAAGGTTGAGGCAAAATCCAAAAAATGTGTTTTTATTGGATATGGAGTTAATGAGTTTAGTTATCACTTATAGGATTATGAAAATCTCAAAATCATAATGAGTAGAGATGTGGTATTTGATAAGAAGGTTGTATATAAATTCTAGTTGTAAGAAAGAAGCAAGAAAAGAGAAACATGGAATACATAGTGCTCAATGAAATCATAGAAATTGAAAGTCTAAAAGTGCTAGAAAATCGAAATGTTCAACAACAATAGATACCTCAAACTCTTGTAAGTGTTGTTAAAAGATCTACCAGGTTAGGTAGACCCCCCGAATGATACTTTCCTCTACTATATTATGTATTGTTGACTTTCTCTAGTGAACCAAAAAGACATGAAGAAGCATTATAGGTAGAAATAAGAAAAAAATGGGAGCAAGCCACAAAAGAGGATATGGAATCTTTAGTACATAACTAGACTTGGCACTTGGTATGATTACTTGTGTTGAGAAATCTAGGGAAACTCAATAAGGTGATTTCTCTTACTTTGATAACTGCTTGTGATGTATTTTACACTTAACTTGATGAGCTTCTTCTTTCACTTATTTATTATTATGTTCTTATCATCAAACAACTACCAGATCATAAAGAACAATCAGATAAAAGGACACAAGATATAGGTTATTAGCTAGGGCCAAAACCCCTCCTCTTGAGAGGAAAACCCACAAGAACTCTTCTTATAGAACTTGAAATGATGAATTCCAAGACCTATGACCCTTAACCAAGACCAAGTCAAACTTATCATTTGAAGAACTTTCTTTTACCAAAGTCAACCCAAGTCAATTCAACTTCACAATTGTTGCAACTCTCTGCTTCGACCTCAACTTCAGACCTGCAACTAGGATTGCAATTTTCAGCTACTATAGAAACCCTAGTTTCTACACGTGTGGAAGAATAAGGTGTTTTTACCCTCTTTTTCTCCTTCGCTTAGGATGGCTTCTACTCCTAGGAATCTCGACTTGCAATAAAGACTTCTTTAGAGACAAATATCGACTTCTTTGTGTGACTACAATTTGATACTTCTACAACAGAAAGTAGCCCTAAATATCTCGCATGTGTGAGGTGTATAGCCCAAAAGAAATCCTTAAAACTTCGCTTTCCTCTTCCTTAGATTCTCCTTGCCTTTGCTAGGTATCCTTTGCTCCTTATGCTTCCATAATCTTGATTTATGTCCTTTGCAAATGAGATCGAGTCCTATATATATATACAGGCTTCTTGTTACATCTTTTAGGTCAACTTATCACTGTCCTTAGGTCAACTTGTCTCTTTTGAAGGCTGAATTTTTGCTTGCACATTGACTCGGTCTTGGAGGGACTTTGACTCTATTTTTGACTCAAATAATTTTTTCTTTACAATATGTAACATGCCCAAAAGGGTCTTTGATACAAGACAATGATTCTTATGACTTTTTGACTAAAAGACAAGCCCTAGAAACACTCAATGGGTGCTTGACCTATAAATCAAATAACCTTGAGCATGAAACCCATGCCTCAATAATAACAAAAATAATTTTATTTTTCTCTTTACATCATCATGATTGCATATGTTCATTTATGAAGACTGAACCTAGTTAGATATTTCAACACTCCCTCTTAACTAGGGAGGTATTCATAATCCATATAAGGTACTTGGACATTCTCAAACTGAAGAAGTCTCATAAGAAGAGTCAAGTTGGTAAGCCATCTCATAAGCTATCTTATTAGCTTATACCAGAGCATCTCATCATACCAACCAACATTGTCACTTAGCAAGACCTTGACCAACAACTCTATCTCTACACAAGATCAAAGCACAATGCTGGTGAGAGCAATGACTGATAGACACCATCATCATTGTCTCTTAAGGCACATACCCCACCCGATTGTTCATAGCGTATGTCCTTTTAGGACAATTCCTATCTTGGAATAACACATCCTCAAGGAATTTCCTCTTCAACTACACTTACTTATTGGATGCCCTACCACATCCTCAAAGAGTATCAAAATCAATCTCAGGTGCTTACACAATCCTCCTTTCTTTCTTCACAACATGAAGACAATAACGATGTGTATATCTCTCCCTATGATCTAGGGAAGGTATACGCATTCCTATAAAAAGAATATACCCAAGTTCCTTCTTACCCATGGACTTGTCCAAGCTCCCTCTTAACTAGGGACTTGTTACCATCAACAACTATTTGCTATTTGGTGGAGATCATGGTACTATCAACTTCTTGTAGGGCTCCTCCTTTCGATGTCATGAACTTCATATTCTTCATTATGGAGGCCTCATCTTCTATTCTTCTTTGTAGGTCATCGACCATCCATCACTTTGCTTGAATGAACCATATGATTGAACCAATAGTCATGTCATCCTTCTTTTCACCGAAAAGTGATCTTCTAGTCCACATATGGATTTTCTTCATATAGCTACCTTTTTGAAGTTATGTTTATTTTAGGATGTTTTATCCATTCCCATGAGTGCTAGTTGTAGGTGGCAGCTACAACTCTTTTTCTATAGCCCTATTTCAACCTAAGCAACTGATTTCAAAGGTTAGAATGAACATCAAATCAAAGTTACCTTTCACTTTGGACTTTCATCATGGAATTTGATTCTTGCAAGATCAACATCATGCACATTCATAAACACAACTCCAAGATTTTCAATGTCAAAGGTCTCCTTCCTTTACAAACTTCATCAGAGTCTTCATACCTTTCCCATGGAGATGTCATAACTAATTCTTCTAGATAACAAATGTTGATCACTTATCTTATCTTATGTGACTATACTTGTATTATTCACGAAATATCCTTCCTTTCTTCACATATTTCTCCTCGGGAACTTCTGAACATAGTTCCTTCATCTTTGTCAACTACCTCATATTCCATATGAGGACATATTATGTTGATTTCGTCATATCAATATGTAAGCTGGTTCAAGGTATATGCCTTCATGGATCTTTCTTGAGGAATAGATCCTTCCTTTTCAATCAAGCCCGTGAGATAGAGCATTCAACCATGCCATCTACAACTATATGATGACATGACTTAGTTTATCATTAGAGGAAATTTCAACCTAAAAGTGCCCATGAAATTTTCATGTAATTTCCATGTCATAATATGTAAACCAATCAAAATCCTTTAAATATAAAAAGAGGTACATGTAAATATTTTGGAGGGAAAAGAAGAAGAATACTTTTTTTAATCGCATTTTTGGTTTATCTCCTTATAGGTCTACTCAAATTTCAAGTGTAGACACTCGTCGGACGCCAATGAGTACCCATTATGCATACTTTTGAGAAGACCCACATTGATAAAAAAATTAAGATATATTAAAAAACGCGTTCAACGCACTTTTTTTAATGTATCTTCAATATTTATCAAAGCGGGTCTTCTCAAAAGTATGCATAATGGGTACTTCTTGCATGTAAGATTTAATTATGCATCGAACGAGTGTTTACACTTGAAATTTTGGTAAACTTATAAGGAGAAAAACAAAAAACAAAATTAAAAAAAAAAAGTTTTCTTCTTTTCTCTCCAAAATTCGTCACTTATTTTATTATTTTAACTATTATTTTATTATTTTTCCTTAGGAGGCCACTATTAAATTGAAATTTCCTCTAATGAAAATACATGCATACCTCTTTTCTCCTTATGGTCATCTAGACTTACTTCGACAACTTCCTTTCCTTGCTTGAAAGTACTTCAATCATCTTGACATGTTTCACTCCTTGGTCATCATACCATCATCCTTTTAAACAAAGTATTCCATGCAAGGTGGAATGTAGACCATCAACAAGACACTTGCTTCATCAAAGTAGAGGTGAACCTTCTAATGAAGATTCCAATGGAGGATCTTGATTATCCTCATCTTACA
Organism: Pinus taeda; assembly: GCA_000404065.3. Taxonomy (NCBI): domain Eukaryota; kingdom Viridiplantae; phylum Streptophyta; class Pinopsida; order Pinales; family Pinaceae; genus Pinus; species Pinus taeda. The sequence continues at coordinate 159,186 of APFE030894510.1, read as the reverse complement.
AATGATCCTTCCTAATGATGATGATGTATGATGCTTTCTTTCTATCTTTTATCATGCTAGATGACTTTCTTCCAACCATATATACTACTAATTTGGTTGCCTTTACATGCTTTTAATGAGGATACCATGAGATACATTCTTTCTATCATGTAGAATTCTTTTTCTGCTATCCTTTTAAGCTTCTATAACGATGTCATGAGCTCTTATTCTGCTTCCATCGTATGCTTCTAATATGATGCATCCTATCATACTTACATTGCTTATTATGATGATATCTACATTTTACAAAACTAAAATTGACTAAGTGAAGGAGATTATCTCAGTCATAATAGATATGTTTCACTTCATCCTTATTTGATTTATTCTTTTCAAGTTCTTCCACTTCTTCGGTGATATGGGTTTCATTCCTTTCTTTTTTTTCTTGTTTTCCTTCTTGAGTTTTAGACAATCTCTCTTGAAATTCCCATATTATTAACAACCATGCATTGGATCTTTGACATATTGATCTTTTTCTTTTTATGAAGACCAAACTTTCCAAAGTTCCCTTTTCTCCTAGCCATTGCAACAAATGCTTAGACTTGTTCATTTGATCCTACATTGCTTTTTTCCTTCAACGTGGTTTCTTCAATCTTACATAATGACTAGAGTTTGCTAAATGGGGTGGCTTCCTTATTTCCATAGATGCTTAATACAAAGTTGACCCTTTCATCAGGTAGTGCATTGAACACAACGATGGTCATCTCTTTGTCGTACATTATTTCCCCCAACCCTTGTAGTTGGTCTCTTATTTGTGAAACCCTCATAAGATATGAGGCTATCCCTTCTTCCTTTGATACCATCATCTTGTATAACTCAGTTCTCAAAGATATGGCTTCTCTTTCAATTCTCACGAAGAATAATTCTACCAGCTTATCAGACATTTATTTTGAATTCTCCAACTTTGCTACATAAGGATGAGGGAATCCTTGATTGATTCTATAAGTATTCTTTGAGCCCTTAGTTCTCCTCCCATTTGCTAGAGCTTGAGCTTCCTCTTTTAGTGGTTTGAAAATTGAACCCTTCACATGTCCAATGACTTCCTTTTCTATGAGGATCAAATATGTCCACTTCTTCCATGCAAGGAAGTTCGATGACCCAACCAATTTGTTGCTTTCCTTGCAAATTGAAGTCATTTTGATAGATTCAAACATAGATATAAAAATAGTTACTTGCCAACTGAAGATACTCTTAGATGATGAAATATTCAACTTGATGCCTTTCTTAACGATGTTGATAATAGAATAGGTCTTCCTTCAAGTATGCTTTGAAACGTGATCCTTTCTTCAATGAGAGGGAGATCACCTTGATGACTTTGATGATGATGGAAACATTGTTTCTTGCTTCCTTGGATGATAGTGTAGAATGTGGAGGCTACCCAAGGTGCTTCAAATGTAGAATCTTTCTTTGATTGTGTGTATGTAGTGTCCTTCTTGAAAGTATAGTCTTTGAGGTCTTCTCCTTGATGTTGTTTCTAGATTGTATTATCCTTGATGAGATGGGTAGTCCTTCTTGATGTTCCTTAAATCCTTTCTCCAAGATGATGTGTAGACTAGACCTTCTTGATGATTTGATGTCCTCTTTGATGTCTTTTAATTTCTTGATACTCCTTTTGATAATCCTCTTTCTTCAAGTTTCCTTTCCTTGTCTTGTCACCTTAGCTCTGATACCATGTTGAGAAATCTAGGGCAACTAGAGAAGGTGATTTCTCTTACTTTGATAACTACTTCTAATGTATTTTATACTTAACTTGATTAGACTATTCTTTAAATTCTTTATTATTATGTTCTTATCATCAAACAAATACCAAACCATAAAGAAAAATGAGACAAGAGGACACAAGATATAGGCTATTATCTAGGGCCAAAACCTCTCCTCTTAAGAGAAAAAACCACAAGAACTCTTCTTTTCTTATAAAACTTCAAATGACGAATTCCAAGACCTATGACCCTTGAACAAGACCCCTCCAAGACCAAGTCAAACTTCTCCTTTGAAGAACTTTCTTCTAGCAAAGTAAACACAAGTCAATCTAGCTTCATAATCATTGCAACTCTTTGCTTTGACCTCAACTTTAGACTTGCAACTGGGATTGCAATTTTCGACTACTGCAGAAACCCTAGTTTCTGCATGTGTGGAAGAATAATGTGTTTTTACCCTCTTTTTCTCCTTCGCTTGGGATGGCTTCTTCTCCTAGGAAACCCAACTTGCAATGGAGACTTATTTAGAGACAAATCTGGGCTTCTTTGTGTGACTACAATTTGGTACTTCTGCAACATAAAGTAGCCCTAAATATCTCTAACATAGCCCAAAAACAATCATTAAAACTTTGTTTTCCTCTTCCTTAGATTCTCCTTCCCTTTGATAGGTATCCTTTGCTCTTCATGTGCTTCCATGAACTTGATTGATGTCCTTTGAAAATGAGGTCGAGTCCTATATATATATGCTTCTTGTTACATCTTGTAGGCCAACTTGTCACTATCCTTACGCCGACTTGTCTCTTGTGAAGGCTGACTTGTTGCTTGCACATTGACTAGGTATTTAAGGGTTTTTGACTCTAGTTTTGACTCAAATAAGTTTTCCTTTACAATATGTAACATGCCCAAAAGGGTCTTCCATACATGACAATGACTCTTGTGACTTGTTGACTCAAAGACAATCCTTAGATGTACTCAATGGGTGCTTGACCTATAAATCAAATAACCTTGAGAATGAAACCCATGCCTCAAGAATGACAAGAATAATTTTATTTTTCTCTTTACATCAAATACATAAAATCATGATTACATATGTCATTATGAAGACCAAACCTAGTTACATATTTCAACAACTTGCACGTAAAGGATCATTGTAGAATAAATGGATTCACAATTTGAAGGGATAATATGTAGACAAAAAGAGGTACAAGGCTAGAATTTTGTAAAGAGGCTTGCACCAAAGAAAGGTATATATTTTGATGAAATATTTCTCCTATTGTTAAGATGAGTTCAATTAGAACTATTTCAAGCCGGGCGGTTGTAGGAGATTTTCATTTTGAGCAGTTAGATGTAAAGACAAATTTTCTCCATGGGGATTTCGATGAAGTGGTTTATATGCAATAGACACAAGGGTATCATGTCAAACATATGGAAAAATTAGTATGAATGTTGAAGAGGATAATGTATGGATGAAATAAAGATCCAAGACATTGATATTTGAATTTTGATAGGTTTGTGATAGCCTGAGGTTATAGTAGATGTCACTAGACCATTATGTTTATGTTAAGGGACTAGATAATGGTAGCTATATTATTTTGTTATTGTAAGTAGATGATATGCTTGTTGTAGGGTCAAACATGCAGGACAAAAATGTTCTTATTACCCACCAAAAAAAGATAACCCATATGAGAAATATTTTCTCCTCTTCGAGCAGCCAACCAACCACCAACCTTATATGATTAACACATAACATGATGCTGGAATTGTTGGAAAATCAAGAGACTTACATATTATAGATGATTTTCCTTAATTTGATAATTACTTGTGATATGTGTTGGCATTTTATTCTTATTAGATCTTGTTCATCAAGTGATTACCAAAACAATGAAGATCACAATAAGACAAAGTACATAGGATATAGGCTCCAAGCTAGGGAAAAACCCAAAAAAATGCTTCTCTTTTCTATAGAATCAGCTTACAAAGAGACTTCCAAGGCCCAAAGAACAAAGCCAACAACCCCACTAAGTTCCATGTCAACCTCAACAAGATATTCTCCAAGGAAGCTTCCAAACTTCGATCTGCTGCAACTTCATCCCATAATTTTGGCCCTGCAATTGCACCTCATAATTTTAGTCCTGCAATTTAGGCCTCCTGTAACTGTAGCTTCACAGAAATCCTAACTTTGCATGTATGGACATAGAGGGATATTTAGCCCAAGAAACTTTGATTCTTCCTTCATTTCTTCATCCTTCTAGCTCTTCTTCTCCTTCGCTATGACAAATCGAAACTGACTTGGATGAGTATCTTAAATGAGGTCGAGCTCCTTGTATTTATAGCCTTGTTGAGGGGTCGAATAGCCCTCCCTTAGGCCGACTTGGTCTTGGGATACAAAATGGATTTTTCTTGATAAAATAAATATCTTTCTTTATTATAATGAGTCCAAATGGGACTATGACACATGACCAATATTATTCTTTATCCAAGAAAGACCTAGAAAACCTAAAAGCACGAAGAACATGCTTTTGACTCAAACTTGAGTATGAAACCCATACTACAAAATAAAAAAATAATTTATTTTTCTTTCTTTATAAATAATATACAATGTCATGATTACACTTAGGTCATTATGAAGGCCGAAGCTAGTTATAATTTTCAACAGGGATCCTCCATTTCTTGCTCCGATCATATTTCTCTTCCACTCAACATTCATTCTTGAAGGAAAGTGGGTCATCTATCAGTAGGCACTTTAATCATTTTTGCAATCATGTGTTTTCACTTAATGTTTTGGGCATACGAATATGGATCAGGGGGCACACTGGAAAATTGACTAATCTTTGACTATATTCTTGTTTCTCACTTCCCCTAGGAGGTTAGTCTTTGACGCTTGTTTAGTGGGACCTCTTTTGAGGCCTTAGGGTTTTATGAAGGGCACTGTTAGGGAAGTATTGAATGAAGTAGTGTCTCCAACATATTTCACAATTTCCATCTTTCCCTCACTCATCTCCATTTTTTGGGTTGGTGTTCATTGGTCATTGGGATTGGCACCCTTCATCCTCAACCTCGAGTTTGAGTTCTAGAAATTTAGCCCTGGTGGTTGATGCAACTAAAAGAATGATAACAACATAAGAAAGCCACAAAGAATGAAAAATATAAAATGAAAAAGGTGGTTGAGACATTTGTTTATCACGTGGCCAAAAGCCTAGCATGATCTCTACTCCCCTCATTAGCCATCACGCAGTTCCTTAAGCACATGATGCTTCATCTATAAAAATGAACTCTTGTATTGTCCCAATCTTGATGAACAATAAATTGACTCATCCTAAAAGAGGTAATTCAAAGGCAAGGAGGGATACTAAGCTATGCACCCAAATAAAGATGAGTCATAAAAAAATAAAAAGTGCACCAGAGGGGTGGAAAAAACATGCCAAAGGAAGGGGTAACTCATGCCTCCTTGAATACTCCCTCCTTACATTTATACATTCAGGATGTTAGACCTCCATTATCTAGTCATTGTTATAGCATCTTTCCCTAAAATCCCTCCCAATATGCAAGAATCATTTTTCCCACACTTTCTAATTGATGGGCTATCCTAGGAGATGTCACTTCCCCTTAGGTGCTAGAAACACCTAACAGGTTATTGAGCTATCTATCCCTAACATAGGGAGGTAACTTGTTTACAGAACTTGATCTAGTTAGATAGTTGAAGGTGAGATTTTTGTAAAATATTCTTATGGCCCAAATATTATATATGGTCCACTGTGATGCATTTATGCAATATTTTTTCTATTGATTGTTTATTTCACTTGATCTTGAGAGGATTTTTCTAGGTGGCATTTTCACAAAAATAGAGGCCTCTTGAGAAATGATTCTCATCTCATTCAACAATCCAAAGGTTGTTCTACCCATTCCAGAGAAATTTTCTAAACTTTTTGATGCAACATTGTCTGTCCATAGCATATTATTGGGCTGTGATATGGTTCCACATGGCATTAGACTCACTTGAGTACCCCAAGATGCTGAGATGTTGAGTTAATAAGGCTCGTTGTTTAATTTATTAATAATGTGCCCAGATGAACCTGGGATGCCCCTAGACTAGTCTTGACATTGTTTAATGGGCATTGCTTGTTTCAAAGTCTAGATGATGAAGGCTATAGTTGAGATGACAGGGGAGGGCTTGCACATCACTGATGGACCTCAACCCTTGAACATAATAATGGCACATCACCCCTTCTTCCCTTAGAAGGGTGACGTGGGGAAACTTGGTGATGACATCATGGTTTTGGAGGCACTTTTGGAGGCATGGCCATGGACTTCGAGCTATTTCTTGGAGTATGGAGGACTCATGACCCATTTTCCACTTGTGGAATTTGGAGCTCCCTTGGAGGATGATGTCATAGTGGAGAAGCTTATTTTACCACACGTGTGGGATATTATTATGAGGTTGCCTTGTAACCTTTCAGTTATTGAACACTTAATACATTAGACCTTTCACTTGTAAATTTGTCAGAATAAGAGTTCGACCACTTATGGAATTCAAAGCTCCTTTGGAGGATGTTGTCATAGTAGAGAAGCATATTTTAATATATTAGACCTTTTACTTGTAAATTTTTGAAAATAAGAGTTGTAAGCCTTATATAAATAGATTCCCCCCCATATTTCATTCTCGTCATCACATTAGTCTCATTGTTTTGACTTGGGAAAAATGTTATATTTTTATGGTGTGATTTTCTTTGGTAGATGGTTTCTTGCATGGAGATGTTTTCATGGGATTGAATGAAGTGTTTATTTGGATTATTTTGGAAGTTTAGTGCCTATTTTTTATATTTTGTATATTGTATTTGTGTAGTAGGATTTCTATTTTGTGTCATCATGTGTTGTAGCAAAATCTTCCACAGATAAAATGTTGAAAATTTCCTTGAGAAAATTCCAGTGAGGATCTAATTTTCGAGGTTAAAAAAATTTGCAAATCTGTGTGTGAAGATGATAGAATTACTCCAAAAGAGGACATTTCCAGCCTTCAGCTTGAAGAAGAAGAACACAGTTCATGCTTCAATATTTCAGACCCTGGCATTAATACTCCAAGCATTGAAGATATGAAAGGAGGGCAAAAGATTAGCATTGTTGGCCAAACACGAAGTGGGAAGATCAGAATTACTCCAAAAGAAGTCATTTTCTAGTCTTCAGCTTGAAGAAGAAGAAAACAGTGCATGCTTCAATATTTCAGACCCTGGCATTAATACCCCAAGCATTGAAGATATGAAAGGAGGGAAAAATATTAGCATTGTTGGCTGAACACGAAGTGGGAAGATCACTCTCATTAGTGCTATTTTTCGATTATGTTTTGGATACTACCTCTATTGGGCATCATGACTTGTGGTTGTGCCTTGGGATTATTTCTCAAGAACAAGCTCTTTTTCCTGGAACTGTTCGCTTCAACTTGGATACATTATCTGAGCACTCAAATTTGAAGATTTGAGATGTTTTGTATAACTGTCAACTTTTTAAATGTGCTAATTTCCTGGTTTTAGGTGCATTGGCAATTAACTTTATATTTAGAAAAGTGAACTTTTATGGTTTGATTGATTGTCTCGAATTAGGGTTATTGAATTGGGATAGATTGAATGGTTGCCAAGCCAAATGCAAATTCAGATTTAATATCAACTGTCAATTCTATGCTAGGAAGATCAAATTCTAATCAGAGGTACATTGTGAAAGAATTGGGGCAGCAAACATTTGGACAGGTTGCCAAATGTTTGGTGCCTAAATGCATGTTGATTTAAGAATTTTGAGAGGTAGTAGATTCAGAGGTCATAAATTCTCCAAAGCACAGGGATGAAAGCAAAAGATAGATTAATTTCTACCAAGATGATGAAACATTAGACCGTCATTGAAAATGATGATGTTGTTGCTAAGTGCCATTTGAGTAGGCTTGATTCACATTATATTTATCCCAACTTAAATTGTAGGCCACCCATAATATTGGAGGGAGATACCTTAAATTTGAATTTGCCACTACGCCCCGCCTTGGTCAACCTCCTGATCTCTTCTTGGTGAAGAGCTGACCACATCTCCTCCCAACCTGGAAGAGTATCCCTGCCCAAAATGGATTGAAAAAATGTCTCCCACTCCACAGAGACTACATTTAGGGCGGTCCTCACCATGAACTTCGGATCCAGTGTAGACCCCATGGAAGTAAGTTGGTCATGAATCTCCTGCAATCTGAGGAGGAACTGATCTATTTTCTCTCCCTTCTGCATCTGATACAACCACAGTTGATTCTCCAATAAAATCTTCCGCTGCACGGAAGTGCCCTAATACAAGGGCATCAAAGTATCCCACATATCCTTTGTTGTGTTCTTTTCAGCAATATGTGGTATGATATGATCTTTGACCCTATCTAGGATCATGCACTTCGCCCTTCTATTGCATCCTCATGCTTCTCATTCTCATCTGGGTCGATTGGGATAACCACGAATCTCAAGGCAAAGTCCTTGATGTGATGTCCTTCCAAGATTGCCAAGATCCTGGCCTTCCAGATGATAAAGTTGGAAGCCCTATCCAACCTGTCCTGATCCCTCAATCCATTCACTCCCATTTCAACTCCTCTTCTGGACTCCCTCTGAGATTCGACTTCCCTCCTGGAAATATCCATCTAAGTCCTGATTTCCTCCTGGAAATCCTCTGGCCAATTGTCGAACTGCTCCTCTCCAATCCTCCTTGCAACTGCAACTCGGAGCTATATTTCTTAGCTAGAAATTTGTCAAGGTACGACTCCCTATACCTTGGTTCCGTCTCCTTAGGTATTGTTCTGTTTTGACAGAACCAACACCCCACCAACTTCTCAATCACGATCTGCGCACAACTCCCTAAGCCCCGACAACTGAAGAAACTGAGCCTTTCAAGCTCTGCGCAATCCTGGAAATGACATAATCTACTCCTCCCGACCATAGCATCAATTCTTTCTGGCTGAGAAATATGACCGGGCATTGCATAGGTCTGATCTACCCTTCTTTGCCTCTACGCTAGCCCTCCTCCTGACTCGAAATGATGATGCAGGCCCTCTGCATCACTTCTTCTTTGCTGCTTCTGCTCTAGAACAATGTTGTCTCTAAGGACAATTGCTACTGCTACAAATTCTTCAGATTACTGCTAGTGCCTTCAATCCTCCTGTGATTTGCAACCCTCTGATACCATGTTGAAATTTTTGAATCTAACACATCAGAAATCCCTACTGCATTATCTGGTTTATTATCTCCTACTTGTACATTCCATTAACAAGCTATTTATTAAGATAAATACCAAAATAAACATAAATGTAGCCTCAACACATATACAGATCATCAACTAAAATAACTGAGACAATCACACAAGGGACACTTTTATTTTTGGACAATCGTCCCCGGAAAACCTAATGCGGGAAAATCAGTGTAGCAAATACGAGGGTTTTATTATTATGCAGTTTCTGAATACAACTAGGGTGCTAGAAATGGCTCACCCAACAGAGAATGTGCTTGGTAGTAGTACCTCTCTTCGGAGACAAATATTTCGACTGATCAGCGACCAGATGATGAGCCCCATAGTGGTTGTTCCTTAGCTGGTCAATGAAATCTACTCCAAGCATCCCTTTGGAACTGCGTCACCCACTAGAGAATACGTCACCCTCCTTTGGCTCTATATCAGCTCACCAGCACTCAGTTTTCCCCCACGAAAAATCACCCAGTGCAACTTCTCAGCCCTCTACGTCAGTTTGCGTCCTCGGCACTGGCCCTCAAGCTCTTGTGTCAGCTCTGGCTGCTTCTGTGTCATCCCAGGCTGCCTTTGTGTTGTCTCTCTGGCACTATCTCTACCTCTTTGCTATGTATTCTCGGCCTCATGACGAACTGCCCCTCACTGAAACATATCAATAGTTCGATTCTCTCAGCAAACTCGATCCATAAAATCGAACTGACTGATCAATATTGGTGTATCTCCAATTGACCCTCAAGCCTCCTCTTATACTTTTCCTGTTGAGTCTTCAACGACCGAGATTAAGTCCCTAATCAACAACTAAGATTAGATTTGGCTTGATCCATGTCATTTAGAACATTCTCACCCAATTTTATATTAATATCCATTAATATTTTAATTTTCCTAAGTTTAGTCTTAAGAACTCCATTAAAAATATTAATTATTTTAATATCTCTCCAACCGGGTGGAATTTCCCCAAACCATTTCTGGGTCTTGGAGATCTTATGTACCTATCCACCAATTTTCATGCCTAGAGCACATCCGATGCTACCAAAAATCAACAGTAATGACCAAAAACTCAAGTTTCCTCATGATCACTAACACTTTCCAACTCAAAAACCAGTGCATACAATGCATTGTGCATTTTAGAGTATAAATCCCCATATGGGTATTGCATAAAAATCAAATAATTATAATGAGCATCATAGTATTAGATGATAACCATAGTACTTACATATAATCTTGCACATAATTCCAATATTGTTCTTACAAAATAGCCCTTCTATGGAGGAGATTGATTTTATATAATTGATACTTGTTAACTTATGGGTAGAGTTTAATGTTCATTTTGCTTAAAATTATATGAATACTTAGAATTACATTACAGCTTAATGTTTGCTCGTTTTGCTTAAAAGCGATTTAGTAAATGTGGCTAATATACATCGATCAACATAATATTCCCCATTTTAAAAGTAATGGCTATAGCACAACGATTTGTTTTATAAGCCATTCATTTTATAAAACCATGTGTTTGCATGATGCCATTTGCTATTTGATAACTTGTATGGTAGTTTTTTAATTGTATTAGGTAAATGTGAAAATGTAAACATGTATTAGCATGATGCTATTTGTTATTTGATAATTTGCATAGTAATTTAATAATTTTATTAGGTAAATGTGAAAAGGTAAACATATTTTGGAGATTCAAGTTAATTAATATTTGTAATTCCACCCATTGATGTACAAGAGAAGATAAGAATACACTAGCATATTTCATTTATGACCATAAGATAAAGATTTGGATTAAAAGAAAGATTAGTATGCCAACTTTCAATAGGGGGATACCTATTGGCGTAAAAATACCCATCTAACACATGGATCTACCTTGACTAAGTTACACAAACCAGGTTTGTGCTACAAAAGATCATCAACAATATGGCTGTCATGTGATCAACCAAATATCAATCAATTTCTAATTATCATTTTCTCTTCTTTCAACAAGAAGTTTAACAATTTACAAGGTAGGTATAATAAGCCTATCAATATGTTGACATTTTGATTTATTTTCCTTCTCTAATTACATTGTTAACCTTCAAGAAAGACACCATCATTTGGAGCCATAATATCTAAGTATGAATTCAGTGAAATTCAACATTGAGCTATTATTGGATTTATTAGAAACTCTTAAGTCATCAATATTCACATTGTAAATTCCCGTCTTTTGTATATCTTTTGATCATTACCTAAGTTTTTATGTCACTTTACATTCTTTGCTTATCCATTGAAAGACTACTATACCCAATAACATGTAAAGACTAGGTCATCATATTTTAGATTATTTTTAGACTTTAGAGGATAATTTCTCTTAATTGAAGTAGGCCATCAATCTAGGTATACCTAGTTTTGATTCTTTAGCCCAAACGATTGCTCATCCATTTTGAAGAGACTCAACTTATCATATAGTCTATTTCTTTTGTTTTTTAAAGTCTAGAAACCAAGCAATATGGAGTCTTTCTTAGTCTATCACATGCAATCTTTTCGTCTATTAGACACTTTATAATTATATGGGTTACTATTATGACCCTTACCAATAATCCTTGTTCATCATTCATTTATCTCAATATGTTCTAGGTAATGTTCTAAATAATCAAGGCTAACAAAAATGAGACTCAACAACATGTTCAAACTTTATGTTTTAAAAGCAAATATCGATTCATTATTCATGTTATCCTAAAAGAGATTTCCCTTTGAGAGAGAAATCCCTACACTCTTGTTACATAATTTTTCTCAAGGCCTTATTACATTTTCATACTCTGCCCAGTATTTCAATTGTATCCATTATGTATGGACCATAAGGGAATCATTTGAGCTTCAAATAACTCCTCTACTCAAACAATTCTATATTGTTGTTATTTAATGAAGCACTTTTCTTAATTATGACTTAATATTTAAATAGCTAGAATAATGTTCCCTTTGCACTAAGGTGTTTTCTCTTTTTCTTGGTTATGGATTTTTCACTATTTTTCAATGGTCTATTTCATTTTCGTCGTATAGGCACTCATCGGTTTATTACCTCTTTAATCTAATGTCACTATACTTCTACAGTTCCTTAAAATGACCTTCATTATTATTTCAATCATTTAACTTCATTGGTTGATTGACTATCTTTATCAAAAAAATATTTTTCTACCATTCCGTAGAACAAAAAATAAGCCAACGACTATGAAGGATGAAGAATGGGAGGTTATTGAAAGAAAGTCACTAGGAACAATACAACTATGCTTGGGAGCACCAGTGGCTTTCAAAATGTTGAAGGAAAAGACAATGGAGGATCTAATGAAGACATTATCTAAATTGTATGAAAATCCCTTAGCGTCCAACAAGGTATTTCTTTTGAAGTATTGATTTAATATGAAGACATCAAAAGGTGGTTCTCGTTATCATTTAAATGAGTTTAATGCATTTACCAACCAACTAATTTTTATAGTAGAAAACTTTGATGATGAGGTGAGGGCTCTTTTGATTTTGTGCTTATTCAAAAAATGAAATGTCTTGGTTATGGTTGTGAATAATTTTGCCTCTAATTCAAGCACTTCAAAGTTTTATAATGTTTTCAGTGTTCTTAGTGAGGAAATAAAAATGAATATAACATGTGAGACACCAGGTAATGCTTTGATTGTGGAGAATAGGGGAAGAGAAAGGGAGAGAGGAATGCACTAAAGGGGTCATGGAAAAAATAAGCACGGGCCCAAATCTAGAGGAAAGTTGGAATCAGATGACATTGTGTGAAGAAAGGACACCTAAAGAAAGATTATTGGACTTGAAAAGGAAAACAAGGAGATGGACAACAAAAGAATAATCCGGAAGAAAATCTAATAGGTGGTTTGTCGCAAGATGCTTTGATCTTTTCATTACATAATATTACTAATTCTTGGGTGTTGGACATGGGGGCTTCATTTCATCCCACACCTCACAGGAAATATTTTCAAGACTATGTTCAAGGTAATTTTAGATAGGCCTATTTTGGTGATCATGAACCATGTAACATTGCTGGAAAGGATAAGATATAGATAAAATTTTAGAATAGAAACCAATGGTTGTTGAAATAATTGAGGCACATTCTCGATTTGAGAAGGAATCTAATTTTAGCATCTCAATTGGGAAGTATATAGTTACATTTAACAAAAATTCATGAAAGGAAACTAAAGAAACACTAATAATAGAAAATGGAGAGAATGTAGGTATGCTGTTTTTATGTACTGCTAATGCAATTTTTTCTACCAATTTATATTCGACAAGAGTAGATACAATGTTGTGGCATCATAGGCTTGAGCACAAAAGTGAGAAGGGGATGCAAATTATCTACTCAAGTAATTTGTTGCCAGGATTGAAGTAGGTTGATTTGGATTTTTGTGAGCATTGAGTTTATGGAAAACAAAAGAGAGTCATTCTCCTAGAGTTGGGAAGAGAATAAGAGTGAAAAGTTAGAGCTTATGCATATAGGTATAAGGGGACTAACTCAAGTATCATTTCTTGGCGACTCTTATTATTATGTTATTTTTATTGACGACGTGACTAGGAAAATTCTGGCTTATTCGGTTTGAAAAAAATATAATGCATTTGATACTTTTAAGAGATGGAAAGCCTTGGTTGAGAATGAGACATGAAATAAGTTAAAGTTTCTTAGATTTGATAATTGAGGTAAATGATGTAGCAAGGAGTTTGGTAGTTATTTTTCTTACCATGGGATTCATAGATAGAGGATAGTTCTAAGGATACCATGAGTAAAATGGTGTGTTAGAAAGGATGATCAATACAATCATGAAGTGTGCAAGGAGTATGATATTTCATGCAAGATTTCCCTTACAATTTTGGGTAGAAAATGTGGATATTGTTGTTTACTTAATAAATAGAGGGCCTTCAAGCTCCTTAGGTGGTGACATTCCAAAGGAGGTATGGATAGGTAATAAGATAAACTATTCATTTTTGAAGAATTTTAGTTGTGAACCATTTCTCCATATTGATAGAGAAAATATAACAAAGGTTGAGGCAAAATCCAAAAAATGTGTTTTTATTGGATATGGAGTTAATGATTTTAGTTATCACTTATAGGATTATGAAAATCACAAAATCATAATGAGTAGAGATGTGGTATTTGATAAGAAGGTTGTATATAAATTCTAGTTGTAAGAAAGAAGCAAGAAAAGAGAAACATGGAATACATAGTGCTCGATGAAATCATAGAAATTGAAAGTCTAAAGGTGCTTGAAAATCGAAATTTTCAACAACAATAGATACCTCAAAATCTTGCAAGTGTTGTTAGAAGATCTACCAGGTTAGGTAGACCCCCCGAATGATACTTTCCTCTACTATATTATGTATTGTTGACTTTCTCTAGTGAACCAAAAAGATATGAAGAAGCATTATAGGTAGAAATAAGAAAAACATGGGAGCAAGCCACAAAAGAGGATATGGAATCTTTAGTACATAACTAGACTTGGCACTTGGTATGATTACTTGTGTTGAGAAATCTAGGGAAACTAAATAAGGTGATTTCTCTTACTTTGATAACTGCTTGTGACGCATTTTACACTAAACTTGATTAGCTTCTTCTTTCACTTATTTATTATTATGTTCTTATCATCAAACAACTACCAAATCATAAAGAATAATCAGATAAAAGGATACAAGATATAGGTTATTAGCCAGGGCCAAAACCCCTCCTCTTGAGAGGAAAACCCACAAGAACTCTTCTTATAGAACTTGAAATGATGAATTCCAAGACCTATGACCCTTAACCAAGACCCCTCCAAGACCAAGTCAAACTTCTCATTTGAAGAACTTTCTTTTAGCAAAGTCAACCCAAGTCAATTCAACTTCAAAACTGTGGCAACTCTCTGCTTCAACCTCAACTTTAGACCTACAATTGGGATTGCAATTTTTGGCTACTACAGAAACCCTAGTTTCTACATGTGTGGAAGAATAAGGTGTTCTTACCCTCTTTTTCTCCTTCACTTGGGATGGATTCTTCTCCTAGGAATCTCGACTTGCAATAGAGACTTCTTTAGTGACAAATATCGATTTCTTTGTGTGACTACAATTTGGTACTTCTAGAGTAGAAAGTAGCCCTAAATATCTCACACGTGTGAGGCGTATAGCCCAAAATAAATCCTTAAAACTTCACTTTCCTCTTCCTTAGATTCTCCTTTCCTTTGCTAGGTATCCTTTGCTCCTTGTGCTTCCAGAAACTTGATTTATGTCCTTTGCAAATGAGATCAAGTCCTATATATATAGGCTTCTTGTTACATCTTTTAGGTTGACTTATCACTGTCCTTAGGTCAACTTGTCTCTTGTGAAGGCTGACTTTTTGCTTGCACATTGACTAGGTCTTGGAGGGCCTTTGACTCTATTTTTGACTCAAATAAATTTTTCTTTACAATATGTAACATGCCCAAAAGGGTCTTTGATACATGACAATGACTCTTATTTTTTGTTGACTAAAAGACAAGCCCTAGAAACAATCAATGGGTGCTTGACCTATAAATCAAATAACCTCGAGCATGAAACCCATGCCTTAAGAATAACCCAAATAATTTTATTTTTCTCTTTACATCATATACATAAAATCATGATTACATATGTCATTATGAAGACTGAACCTAGTTACATATTTCAACACTCCCTCTTAACTAGGGAGGTATTCATAATCCATAAAAGGTACTTGGACATTCTCAAATTGAAGAAGTCTCATAAGAAGAGTCAGATTAGTAAGCCATCTCATAAGCTATCTTATCAGCTTATACCAGGTCATCTCATCATACCAACCAACATTGTCACATAGCACGACCTTAACTAATAACTCTATCTCTCCACAAAATCAGAGCACTATGCTGGTGAGACCAATGACTAATAGACACCATCATCATTGTCTCTCAAGGCACATACCCCACCCGAGTGTTCACAGGGTATCTTCTTTTAGGACAATTCCTATCTTGGAATAACACATCCTCAAGGAATTACCTCTTTAACTACACTTACCTATTGGATGCCCTACCACATCCTCAAAGAGTATCAGAATCAACCTCAGGTGCTTACCCAATCCTCCATTCTTTCTTCACAACATAAAGACAACAATGATGTGTATATCTCTCCCTCTCAACTAGGGCAGGTATACTCATTCCTATAAAAGGAATATAGCCAAGTTCCTTCTTACCCAAGGACTTGTCCAAGCTCCCTCTTAACTAGGGACTTGTTACAAACAACAACTATTTGCTCTTTGGTGGAGATCATGGTACTATCAACTGCTTGTAGGGCTCCTCCTTTCGATGTCATGAACTTCATCTTCTTCATTATGGAGGCTTCATCTTCTAGTTCTTCTTTGTAGGTCATCGACCATCCATCACTTTACTTCAATGAACCATAGGATTGAACCAATAGTCATGTCATCATTCTTTCATTGAAAAGTGATCTTCTAGTCCACATAGGGATTTTCTTCATATAGCTACCTTTTTGAAGTTATGTTTATTTCAAGATGTTCTATCCATTCCCATGAATACTAGTTGTCGGTGGCAACTACAACTCTCTTTTTGTAGCCCTGTTTCAACCTAACCAGCTGATTTAAAATATTAGAATGAACATCAAATCAAATTTACCTTTTACGTTGGACTTTCATCATGACATTTGATTCTTGCAACATCAACATCATGCACATTCATAAACACAACTCCAAGATTTTCAATGTCAAGGGTATCCTTCCTCTACAAACTTCATCAGAGTCTTCATACCTTTCCCATGGAGATGTCATAACTAATTCTTCTAGATAATAGATGTTGATCACTTATCTTATCTTATGTGACTATACTTGTATTATTCACGAAATATCCATCACTTCTTCACATATTTCTCCTTGAGAACTTCTAAACATAGTTCCTTCATCTTTGTCAACTACCTCATATTCCATACGAGGACATATTATGTTGATTCCGTCATATCAATATGTGAGTTGGTTCAAGGTATATGCCTTCATGCATCTTTCTTGAGGAAGAGATCCTTCTTTTTCAATCAAGCCCATGAGATAGAGCATTCAACCATGCCATCTACAACTATATGATGACATGACTTAGTTTATCAGAGGAAATTTCAACCTAAAAGTGCCCATGAAATTTTCATGTAATTTCCATGTCATAATATGTAAACCAATCAAAATACTTTAAATATAAAAAGAGGTACATGTAAATTATTTTGGAGGGAAAAGAATAAAAACTACTTTTTTAATCGCATTGTTGGCTTATATCCTTATAGGTTTACTCAAATTTCAAGTGTAGACACTCGTCGGATGCATAATTAAATTCCACATCCAATGAGTACCCATTATGCATACTTTTGAGAAGACCCACATTGATAAAAAAAATGAATATATATTAAAAAAACGCGTTCAACGCACTTTTTTGATGTATCTTCAATATTTATTAATGTGGGTCTTCTCAAAAGTATGGCATAATGGGTACTTGTTGGATGTACAAATTTAATTATGCATTCCAAACGAGGTGTCTACACTTGAAATTTGAGTAATCCTATAAGGAGAAGAACAAAAAACAAAATTAAAAAATAAAAAGGTTTTCTTCTTTTCTCTCCAAAATTCATAACTCTTATTTTATTATTTTAACTATTATTTTATTATTTTTCCTTAGGAGGCCACTATTAGGCTGCAATTTCCTCTAATGAAAATACATACATACCTCTTTTCTCCTTATGGTCATCTAGACTTCCTTTGACAACTTCCTTTCCTTGCTTGAAAGTACTTCAATCATCTTGACATGTTGCACTCATTGGTCATCATACCATCATCCTTTTAAACAAGGTATTCCACGCAAGGTGGAATGTAGACCATCAACAAGACACTTGCTTCGTCAAAGTAGAGGTGAACCTTCCAATTAAGATTCGAATGGAGGATCTTGATTATCATCATCCTACAAATGATCCTTCCTAATGATGATGATGTATGATGCTTTCTTTCTATCTTTTATCA
The DNA here is from genome assembly GCA_000404065.3 of Pinus taeda. Classification (NCBI taxonomy): domain Eukaryota; kingdom Viridiplantae; phylum Streptophyta; class Pinopsida; order Pinales; family Pinaceae; genus Pinus; species Pinus taeda. The sequence goes on along the minus strand of APFE030894510.1, from coordinate 141,201 downwards.
TGCTAGATGACTTTCTTCCAACCATATATACTACTAATTTGGTTGCCTTTACATGCTTTTAATGAGGATACCATGAGCTACATTCTTTCTATCATGTAGACTTCCTTTTCTACTATCCTTTCAAGCTTCTATAACGATGTCATGAGCTCTTATTCTGCTTCCATCGTATGCTTCTAATATGATGCATCCTATCATACTTACAATGCTTATTATGATGATATCTACATTTTACAAAACTAAAATTGACTAAGTGAAGGAGATTATCTTAGTCATAATAGAGATGTTTCTCTTCATCCTTATTTGATTCATTCTTTCAAGTTCTTCCACTTCTTCGGTGATATGGGTTTCATTCCTTTCTTTTTTATTCTTTTTTTCCTTCTTGAGTTTCAGATAATCTCTCTTGAAATTCCCATATTATCAACAACCATAGCATTGGATCTTTGATATATTGATATTTTTCTTTTTATGAGGACCAAACTTTCCAAGCTTCCCTTTTCTCCTAGCCATGGCAACAAATGCTTGGACTTTTTCATTTGATCCTACATTGCTTTTTTCCTTCAACGTGGTTTCTGCAATCTTACATAATGACTAGAGTTTGCTAAATGGGGTGGCTTCCTTATTTCCATAGATGCTTGATACAAATTTGACCATTTCATCAGGTAGTGCATTGAACACAACTATGGTCATCTCTTTGTCGGACATTATTTCCCCCAACTCTTGTAGTTGGTCTCTTATATGTGACACCCTCATACGATATGAGGCTATCCCTTCTTCCTTTGATACCATCATCTTGTATAACTCGGTTCTCAAAGATATGGCTTCCCTTTCAGTTCTCGCAAAGAATAATTCTACTAGCTTATCATAGATTTATTTTGAATTCTCCAACTTCGCTACGTAAGGGATGAGGGAATCCTTGATTGATTCTATAAGTATTCTTTGAGCCCTTAATTCTTCTCCCATATATTTTCCTAGAGCTTGAGCTACCTCTTTTAGTGGTTTGAAAATTGAACCATTCACATGTCCAATGACTTCCTTTTCTATGAAGATCAAATATGCCCACTCCTTCCCTGCAAGGAAATTCGATGACCCAACCAATTTGTTGCTTTCCTTGCAAAATGAAGTCATATTGATAGATTCAAACATAGATATAAAAATAGTTACTTGTCAAGTGAAGATACTCTTAGATGATGAAATATTCAACTTGATTCCTTTCTTAATGATGTTGATAACAGAATATGTCTTCCTTCAAGTATGCTTTGAAATGTGATCCTTTCTTCAATGAGAAGGAGATCACCTTGATGACTTTGATGATGATGGAAACATTGCTTCTTGCTTCCTTGGATGATAGTGAAGAACGTGGAGGCTTCCCAAGGTGCTTCAAATGTAGAATCTTTCTTTGATTGTGTGGATGTAGGGTCCTTCTTGAAAGTAGAGTCTTTGAGGTCTTCTCCTTGATGTTGTTTCTAGATTGTATTATCCTTGATGAGATGGGTAGTCCTTCTTGATGTTACTTAAATCCTTTCTCCAAGATGATGTGTCGACTAGACCTTCTTGATGATTTGATGTCCTTTTTAATGTCTTTGAATTTCTTGATACTCCTTTTGATAATCCTCCTTCTTCAAGTTTCCTTTCCTTGTCTTGTCACCTTAGCTTTGATACCATGTTGAGAAATCTAGGGCAACTAGAGAAGGTGATTTCTCTTTGATCACTGCTTCTGATGTATTTTAAACTTAACTTGATTAGCTTATTCTTTCACTTATTTATTATTATGTTCTTATCATCAAACAACTACCAAACCATAAAGAAAAATGAGACAAGAGGACACAAGATATAGGCTATTATCTAGGGCCAAAACCTCTCCTCTTATGAGGAAAACCCACAAGAACTCTTCTTTTCTTATGGAACTTCAAATGACAAATTCTAAGACCTATGACCCCTGAACAAGACCCCTCCAAGACCAAGTCAAACTTATCCTTTGAAGAACTTTCTTCTAGCAAAGTCAACCCAAGTCAATCCAGCTTCATAATTGCTGCAAATCTTTGCTTCGACCTCAACTTCAGACTTGGAACTGGGGCTGCAATTTTCGACTACTGCAGAAACCCTAGTTTCTGCATGTGTGGAAGAATAAAGTGTTTTTACCCTCTTTTTCTTCTTCGCTTGGGATGGCTTCTTTTCCTAGGAAACTCGACTTGAAATGGAGACTTATTTAGAGACAAATCTGGGCTTCTTTGTGTGACTGCAATTTAGTACTTCTGCAGCAAAAAGTAGCCCTAAATATCTCACACATGTGATGTGTATAGCCCAAAAACAATCATTAAAACTTTGTTTTACTCTTCCTTAGATTCTCCTTCCCTTCGCTAGGTATCCTTTTATCTTCATGTGCTTCCATGAACTTGATTGATGTCCTTTGAAAATGAGGTCGAGTCCTATATATATAGGCTTCTTGTTACATCTTGTAGGCCGACTTGTCACTATCCTTAGGCCGACTTGTCTCTTGTGAAGGCTAACTTGTTGCTTGCACATTGACTAGGTATTTAAGGGTTTTTGAATCTAGTTTTGACTCAAATAAGTTTTTCTTTACAATATGTAACATGCCCAAAAGGGTCTTTCATACATGACAATGACTCTTATGACTTGTTGACTCAAAGACAATCCCTAGATGTACTCAATGGGTGCTTGACCTATAAATCAAATAACCTTGAGAATGAAACCCATGCCTCAAGAATGACAAAAATACTTTTATTTTTCTCTTTACATCAAATACATAAAATCATGATTACATATGTCATTATGAAGACCAAACCTAGTTACATATTTCAACAACTTGCACGTAAAGGATCATTGTAGAATAAATGGATTCACAATTTGAAGGGATAATATGGAGACAAAAAGAGGTACAAGGCTAGAATTATTTTAAAGAGGCTTGAACCAAAGAAAGATATATATTTTGATGAAATCTTTTTCCTATTGTTAAAATGAGTTCAATTAGAACTATTTCAAGCCGGGTGGTTGTAGGAGATTTTCATTTTGAGCAGTTAGATGTAAAGACAAATTTTCTCCATGGGGATTTGGATGAAGTGATTTATATGCAATAGACACAAGGGTATCATTACAAATAGATGGAAAAATTAGTATGAATTTTGAAGAGGATAATGGATGGCTGAAAGAAAGATCCAAGACATTGATATTTGAATTTTGATAGGTTTGTGATAGCTTGAGGTTATAGTAGATGTCATTAGACCATTATGTTTATGTTAAGAGACTAGATAATGGTAGCTATATTATTTTGTTATTGTAAGTAGATGATATGCTTGTTGTAGGGTCAAACATGCAGCACATAAATGTTCTTATTACCCACCAAAAATAGATAACCCATATGAGAAATATTTTCTCCTCTTCGAGCAACGAACCAACCACCAACCTTATATGATTAACACATAACATGATGTTGGGATTGTTGGAAAATCAAGAGACTTACATATTATAGATCATTTTCCTTAATTTGATAATTACTTGTGATATGTGTTGGCCTTTTATTACTTATTAGATCTTGTTCATCAAGTGATTACCAAAACAATGATCACAATAAGACAAAGTACACAAGATATAGGCTCCAAAGCGAGGGCAAAACCCCTCCAAGGGGAAAACCCAAAAAAATGCTTCTCTTTTCTATAGAATCTGCTTACAAAGAGACTTCCAAGGCCTAGAGACCAAAGCCAACAACCCCACTAAGTGCCATGTCAACCTCAACAAGATCTTCTCCAAGGAAGCTTCCAAACTTCGATCTGCTGTAGCTTCATCCCATAATTTTGGCCCTGCAATTGCACCTCATAATTTCGGTCTTGCAATTTAGGCTTCCTGTAACTGTAGCTTCATAGAAATCCGAACTTTGCATGTGTGGACAGAGAGGGAGATTTAGCCCAAGAAACTTTGATTCTTCCTTCATTTCTTCATCCTTCTAGCTCTTCTTCTCCTTTGCTATTACAGAGTGAAACTGACTTGGATGAGTATCTTAAATGAGGTCGATCTCCTTGTATTTATAGCCTTGTTGAGGGGTCAAATAGCCCTCCCTTAGGCCGACTTGGTCTTGGGATACAAAATGGATTTTTCTTGATAAAATAAATATCTTTCTTTATTATAATGAGTCCAAATGGGACTATGCCACATGACCAATATTATTCTTTATCCAAGAAAGACCTAGAAAACCTAAAAGCATGAAGAACATGCTTTTGACTCAAACTTGAGTATGAAAACCATACTCCAAAATAAAAATATAATTTCTTTTTCTTTCTTTATAAAGAATATACAATGTCATGATTACACTTAGGTCATTATGGAGGCCGAACCTAGTTACAATTTTCAACAGAGATCCTCCATTTCTTACTCCGATCATATTTCTCTTCCACTTGACATTCATTCTTGAAGGAAAGTGGGTCATCTATCGGGAGGTACTTTAATCATTTTTGCAATCATGTGTTTTCACTTAATGTTTTGGGCATATGAATAAGGATCAAGGGGCACACTGGAAAATTGACTAATCTTTGACTATATATTTTTTTTGAATTAGTGACTGGAGAATCCACAGTATGAACATTTTTACACCAACGTTTCAAATCCCAAATGGGATCCATCATCAGGATTTTAGAATGATGATAGAAGAAGGGCTTCATAGGAATAAATAATAATGAAGAAAAACTTTTTAGGGAACCACACACTGTCGGCTTGGACAATAATTTTAATTTTAATTTTAATTTTATTTAAAATATTATTTTTATTTTTTATTTTTATTTTTTTTATTTATTATTTTATTTTTATAAATTACTTTAAACTAGAACTAGATCTAAAAGCAAAACTATATTCTTGTTTCTCACTTCACCTAGGAGGTTAGTCTTTGACTCTTGTTTAGTGGGACCTCTTTTGAGGCCTTAGGGTTTTATGAAGGGCACTATTAGGGAAGTATTGGATGAAGTAGTATCTCCAACATATTTCACAATTTCCATGTTTCCCTCACTCATCTCCATTTTTTGGGTTGGTGTTCACTGGTCATTGGGATTGGCACCCTTCATCCTCATCCTCGAGTTCGAGTTCTAGAAATTTAGCCCTAGTGGTTGATGCAACTAAAAGAATGATAACAACATAAGAAAGCCACAATGAATGAAAAATATAAAATGAAAAAGGTGGTTGAGCCATTTGTTTATCACGTGGCCAAAAGCCTAGCATGATCTCTACCCGCCTCATTAGCCATCAAGCAGTTCGTTAAGCCCATGATGCTTCATCTATAAAAATGAACTCTTGTATTATCCCAATCTTGGTGACCAATAAATTGACTCATCCTAAAAGAGGTAATTCAAAGGCAGGGTGGGCTCCTAAGCTATGTGCCCAAATAAAGATGAGTCATAAAAAATAAAAAGTGCACCAGAGGGGTGGAAAAAACATGCCAAAGGAAGGGGTAACTCATGCCTTCTTGATTACTCCCTCCTTACATTTATACATTCAGGATGTTAGACCTCCATTATCTAGTCATTGTTATAGCATCTTGCCCTAAAGTCCTTCCTAATCTGCAACAATCATTTTTCCCACACTTTCTAATTGATGGGCTATCTTAGGAGATGTCACTCCCCCCTAGGTGCTAGAAACACCTAATAGGTTATTGAGCTATCTATCCCTAACATAGGGAGGTAACTTGTTTACGGAACTTGATGTAGTTAGACAGTTGAAGGTGAGATTTTTGTAAAATATTCTTATGGCCCAAACATTATGTATGGTCCATTGTGATGCATTTATGCAATATTTTTTCTATTGATTGTTTATTTCACTTGATCTTGAGAGGATTTTTCTAGGTGGCGTTTTCACAAAAATAGAGGCCTCTTGAGAAATGATTCTCATCTCATTCAACAATCCAAAGGTTATTCTACCCATTCTAGAGAAGTTTTCTAAACTTTATGATGCAACATTGTCCATCCATAGCATAGGATTGGGCTGTGATATGGTTCCACATGGCATTAGACTCACTTGAGTACCCCAAGATGTTGAGATGTTGAGTTAATAAGGCTTGGTGTTTGATTTATTAATAATGTGCCAAGATGAACCTAGGATGCCCCTAGACTAGCCTTGACATTGTTTAATGGGCATTGCTTGTTTCAAAGTCCAGATGACGAAGGCTATCATTGAGATGACAGGGGAGGGCTTTCACATCACTAATGGTGGCACATCACCCCTACTTCCCTTAGAAGGGTAACGTGGGGAAACTTGGTGATGACATCATGGTTTTGGAGGCACTTTTGGAAGCATGGCCATGGACTTCGAGCTACTTCTTGGAGTATGAAGGACTAATGACCCATTTTCCACTTGTGGAATTTGGAGCTCCCTTGGAGGATGATGTCATAGTGGAGAAGCATATTTTCCCACACGTGTGGGATATTATTATGAGGTTGCCTTGTAACCTTTCAGTTATCAAACACTTAATACATTAGACCTTTTACTTGTAAATTTGTCAAAATAAGAGTTGGGCCACTTGTGGAATTTAGAGCTCCTTTAGAGGATGTTGTCATAGTGGAGAAGCATATTTTAATACATTAGACCTTTTACTTGTAAATTTGTGAAAATAAGAGTTGTAAGCCTTATATAAATAGATGCCCCCATATTTCATTCTCGTCATCACATTAGTCTCATTGTTTTGACTTGGGAAAAATGTTAGATTTTTATGGTGTGCGTTTCTCTTGTAGATGGTTTCTTGCATGGAGATGTTTTCACGGGATTATTTTGGAAATTTAGTGCCTATTTTTTATATTCTGTATATCGTATTTGTGCAGTAGGATTTCTATTTTGTGTCATTATGCGTTGTAGCAAAATCTTCCACAGATAAAATGTTGAAAATTTCCTTGAGAAAATTCCAGTGAGGATCTAATTTTAGAGGTTAAAAAAATTTGCAAATCTGTGTGTGAAGATGATAGAATTACTCCAAAAGAAGACATTTCCAGCCTTCAGCGTGAAGAAGAAGAAAACAGTGCATGCTTCAATATTTCAGACCCTGGCATTAATACTCCAAGCATTGAAGATATGAAAGGAGGGCAAAAGGTTAGCATGGTTGGCCGAACACGGAGTGGGAAGATTAGAATTATTCTAAAAGAAGTCATTTTCCAGCCTTCAGCTTGAAGAAGAAGAAAACAGCGCATGCTTCAATATTTCAGACCCTGGCATTAACACTCCAAGCATTGAAGATTTGAAAGGAGGGCAAGAGATTAGCATTGTTGGCCGGACACGAAGTGGGAAGATCACTCTCATTAGTGCTATTTTTCGATTATGTTTTGGATACTACCTCTATTGGGCATCATGACTTGCGGTCGTGCCTTGGGATTATTTCTCAAGAACCAACTCTTTTTCCTGGAACTGTTCGCTTCAACTTGGATCCATTATCTGAGCGCTCAAATTTGAAGATTTGAGACGTTTTGTATAACTGTCAACTTTTTAAATGTGCTAACGTCCTGGTTTTAGGTACATTGGCAATTAACTTTATATTTGAAAAGTGAACTTTTATGGTTTGATTGATTGTACCGAATTAGGGTTATTGAATTGGGATAGATTGAAGGGTCATGGTCGCCAAGCCAAATGCAAATTCAGATTTAATGTCGGCTGTCAATTCTGTGCTAGGAAAATCAAATTCTAATCAGAGGTACACTGAAAGAATTGGAGCAGCAAACATTTGGACAGGTTGCCAAATGTTTGGTGCCTGAATGCATATGTTGATTTAAGAATTTTGAGAGGTAGTAGATTCAGAGGTCATAAATTCTCCAAAGCACAGGGATGAAAGCGAAAGATAGATTAATTTCTGCCAATTTCTGCCAAGATGATGAAACACTGGGCCGTCATTGAAAATGATGATGTTGTTGTTAAGTGTCATTTGAGTAGGCTTGACTCAAATTATATTTATCCCAACTTAAATTGTAGGCCACCCATAATATTGGAGGGAGATACCTTAAATTTGAATTTGCTAATATAATTCTTTTTAACTATTAATAATAAGTCCTGTGGCTAATTGAATTTTCATTTAGGGCTTCTAATGGGGCAGATGGGTTCCTATGGGAAATTCGTCCCATAGTTGTCCAAATTTCAACATGATGAGTCATCGTTGATCTTGTTATTATATCACTTATTTATGAGGAAACCAAAAGGACTCATGTGACAAAGGGAGCAGCAATGGTTGGAAGATTTGCTTATGTGATAGAGGCAATAGTCATGACAGATGGAGTTGATGAAATCCTCTTTAGTAAAAAATGATGGAATTATTGAAAATTTTATCTAGGTTCGATTTTCATTATGATGTAATTGTAATCATGACATTGTATATTCTTTATAAAAAAAGAAAAATGAAGGAAAATATATTATTTTTTGTTTTTGGAGTATGGGTTTCATACTCAAGCTTGAGTCAAAAACATGTTTTTCGTGCTTTTAAGTCTTCTAAGTCTTTCTAGGATAAAGAATAATATTGGTCATGTGTCATAGTCCTATTTGAACTCATTGTAATGAAGAAACATATTTATTTTGTCAAGAAAAAACCATGGATAAGCCCAAGATCAAGTCGGCCCAAGGAGCAGATCAAGTTGGCTTAAAGGGAGGGAATTCGACCCTTAAGAAAGGTTGTATAAATGACAACAATTCGACTCATTTGGCACACTCACGCAAGAAAATTCAACTTGCAATAGCGAATAAGGAAGAGAGTACCTGTAGGGACAAAGAAGAAGGATAGAAGCTAAAATTTGTCTAAAGATCATCTTCTCTTGTTTCACTATAGGGTTTGTGAAGTTGCCAGTTGCAAGGGGTTGAGATTTTATGAAGAGATTGCAGGGGGTCGAAGTTGCAGCATCAAAGAAGTAGTATTGAAGTTCTGTAAGTTTTCTTAAGGAATATCTTGTTGGGGGTTGGCTTGGGGTTTGGAGAGTTTGTTGGATTTGGTCTTTGGGTCTTGGAAGTCTCTTTTGTAAGCAGATTCTAAAGAAGAAGAGAAGCATTTTCTGTGTTTTCCCCTTGGAGGGGTTCTTCCATGGTTTGGAGCCTATATCTTATGTACTTTGTCTTGTTGTGATCTTCATAGTTTTGGTAATTACTTGATGAACAAAGATCTAACAAAATAATAAAAGGCCAACACATATCACAAGTAATTATCAAGTCAAGGAAAATCATCTAAATACATAAGTCTCCATATTTTCCAACATGGTATTCGAGGGAAGGTGTAAGAAGAAGACCGAAAATAACATCTTTGTTGGCGCTATGGAAAGGGTTATAAGGAAGGGTTTCAAGGTTCTTGGAAATCTCGCTACATCTATCAAGAATTGTTTATTGAAGATCATCTCCAAGCTCGCAAAGAAGTAGCAGATGGAAGTTTGTTCTTCGCTTTATCCAGCACATTCAAGGACGAGAATGTATGGTTATTGATAGTGGTGCCTCCAGACATATGATAGGAGAATGCAGTCGAATCCAAACCCTAAGGGTAACTCATCCCAATCAATCGAACTTGGAGACAAGAAGAGTTATCCAATGAAAGGGATCATATCCACTTTGTTGGAGCTCGAGTCTAGTGGAAGCATTCACCTCAACAATATCTTGTATGTTCCAGGTTTTAAGAAAAACTTACTTTCTATTTCTTGTCTAGAGGATAAGGGTGATAGAGTTTCTTTTGTTGATGGAAATGTTTTGGTTTGGGGTAAGGGCTCAAGTATTGATGATGTTAGGGTAATTGGGATTCGTGAGGGGACATTGTATAGACTCCATACACCTCTAGCCTAGGCCCTAACTCACTTGGATTCGATTCCTTCTAAACTATGGCATAGAAGGCATGGACACCTTCATTATAAGATTTTCCATCTCTAAATCAAATGGTCAATGACATCCCTGAATTGAAGGAAGAACATGAAGGGACCTGTAAAGGATGTGGTCTAGGCAAGAACGTAAAGAAACCATTTGCAAGTAGTGACCCAAATCTAAGGGAATTTTAGATCTCATACAATCGGATGTATGTGGACCTATGGTAGTAAAGTCTCTTGGTGGGAATCATTATTATTTCACCTTCATTAATGATTACTCAAGGAAGACTTGGTTATACCTTCTCAAGAATGAGGATGAGGTATTCAAAAAGTTATAGGAGTTCAAGAATGAAATGGAAAACCTAACCAAGAGAAAGATCAAAACTCTAGGGTCTAACAATGGTGGAGAATACACCTCCAAGGAATTAATAACTTTCCACAAGGAAGCATGGATTAAGAGGGAGCTCATTGTTCCTTGTAATCCTGAACATGATGGTGTGGCAGAAAGGAAGAATCGAACTATTGAGGAATGTGTTAAGGCTATGCTACATTATCAATCTTGCCCTCAATTCCTATGGGGAGAGGCATGCATGACCTCCATTTACTTGAAAAATTGAAGTCCTCACATGAATATGACTCTGAAAGAAGAATTTATAGGAAAGAAGCTGAGTGTGGATTGTCTTCGGATATTTGGGTGTCATATGTATATTCATATTCCCAAGGACAAAAGAAAGAAGTTGGATCCTACTAATCTCAAGGGAATCTTTGTTGGGTATAATGCTTCATCAAAGGCATACAAAATCTATATTAAGGAGGATCATGAAATTGATGTAAGCAGGGATGTCATCTTTGATGAGAGCATAACTTAGAAGAAATCAAAGGATGTTCTGGTTGACTCTAACAAAGAAGAGATACCTATCTTTGAGGATATATCTAGGGACAATGATGGTAAAGATAAGGCATCCACTCAAGAAAATGTTAAAGGTCCTTGTGAACCTATGCAATAAGTAACTATCCCAGAAAATTGGAAGAGGCCTATTTGGTTGAAAACTACTCTTCAAGAAGAAAAGGGACATAAAACATTGGGGACCTCCAAGGAAAGTAAAAGATTGAAAACGTATTCCAGATATGTTATATGCATGACAAGGATTATTGAAGTAGAACATTCCTCCTATGAAGGTGCAACTAAAAATAAAGAGTGGAGGAATGTTATGTAGGAAGAATACCAATCAATTATGAAGAACGATGTCTGGGAAATTGTCCCTAGGCCAAGTGACAAATCTATAGTCACTTCAAAGTGGATTTACAAGATAAAGCATGTTGTAGATGGGAACATCGAAAAACACAAAGAAATTTTTGTAACAATAGGCTTCTCACAGAAAGAAGGAATTGATTACAAGGAAACCTTTTCTCCCACAGCTAGGTATACAAGAATAAGATTGCTTGTTTCGTTGGCTGCTACTATGGGATGGAACATCCATCAAATGGATGTCAAGATAACTTTCATGAATGTGACCATTGATGAGGAGGTTTACATTGAGGAACCTTAAGGATTTGAAATAAGTCAAAGGGAGACTCATGTCTGCAAATTGAAGAAGGATCTATATGGCTTAAAGAAATCACCTAAAGCTTGGTATGTAAGAATGGATGCATACCTATTGAGACTTGGTTTTACTAAGAGTACTACAAATCCTATCCTATATATTAGGGTGGTCTAGGGTGAACCAATTATCATACTCTTGTATGTGGATCATATACTAGTAATAAGTGTTGAGCATCAAATTTAGGAATGCAAGAAGTAGTTAGAAACCAAGTTCGATATGAAAATATCTTTGGAATATGCATTATTACTTGGGACTAGAAGTATGGAAGAAGCCAATAATGATATATATTGGTCAAGGTAAGTATGTGATCAAGATACTTCAAAAGTTTGGCATGATGGATTTCAAACCTATAATGATTCCTATGGTTACCAATTTGAAGAAGTTGAGGAGTTTAGAATCTAGTCTAGTGTATCCTACTTAATATAGAAAATTGATTAGATCCTTGATGTATCTAATAAACACAAGACCGAACATTTGTTTTGTAGTGAATATCCAAAGTCAGTTTCAGAAGCATCCAAAACATGATCATTGGATTGCAACTAAACATATCCTAAGATATTTGTGTGGGAATATGTATCACTTCCTCCAGTACACTAGTAATGAAATCCAACTCATGGGATATACAGATTTAGATTGGGGTGGCAATGAGATAGATGGAAGAAACACAACAAGTGGATGCTTCAGTGAGCGGAAAGCAGGATACAGTTAGTGCTGAAGCTAATACATTGCTAACAGTGAGGTCTATCGGGAAGCAATTTGGCTCAGGAATTTGTTATCAGACTTGTTTGAAGGATTGCTTAGCCCTACCTGGATACATTATAATGATGAGAGTTGCAAAATATTGACAGAAGACCCAATGTTCCATGCTAATATGAAGAATGTAAACAAAAAGTACCACTACATCAAAATCTTGGTACGATATGGGGTCATGGAGATGCACTATCTACCAACATATGGAAGGAAACAGACATACTAAATAAAGTGTTACCAAACAAGAAGCTTGAGTACCTGAGAGGTAAGCTTGGTTTGGTGGATATCTCTTACCTAATTGAGAGGAAGTGATATCATATAGTCCTTGTCTTTATGGGTTAGGCACTAGACTAGGAATAATAACCATAAGTCTTAGTGAAGGCCATAAAGAAAGAATGGATTCTAGAGGATTGGATAAGCCTCTTGATTGGACCTTCTTATGGATTGTAGAATCCAAGGAAATAAGTTGTTGACTGATGCTCTTTGAGGATGAGGTATGGCATCCAAGATAAGAATAGTCAAAGAGGACTGATATTCTTTGAGGATCTAGGTTTGGGAATCCAAGATAAGAATAGTACTATTAGGACATACCTTGTAGGCATACGGATGGGGTATGTGCCTTGAGAGGTAGTGTGGAAGCTCATGTAAAGCCTCCCAGCATAATACTCATAATTAAAGATGAGATTTTCTAGTTAATGCCTTCAAGGATAGTGCTAGTTATAATTAAGATGCTTGACAAAATATGGCTTATCAATCTGACTCTTCTTATGAGAATGCTTCAAGATTGAGATTTTGTGTACCATGAATACCTCCCTAGTTAAGAGGGAGTGTTGAAAATTGTAACTATGTTAGGTCTTCATTATGATGTAATTGCAATCATGACATTGTATATTGTTTATAAAGGAAGAAAAAGAAAGGAAAATAAATTAGATTTATTTTTGGAGTATGGGTTTCATACTCAAGTTTGATTCAAAAGCATGTTTTTTGTGCTTTTAGGTCTTCTAGGTCTTTCTAGGATAAAGAATAATAGCAGTCATGTGTCATAGTCCCATTTGGTCTCATTGCAATGAAGAAAAATATTTATTTCGTTAAGAAAAAACCATGGATAAGCCCAACATGCATTCTCTCATCTCCATCATCAAAGTTGTGCTAACAAAGAAGGAAAAACATAGAGAATGTTCCAAAAGTATCAAACTCACGTTTCTCTTCAATGATTTTTGGGATGGAATCTATGAAAGAGGGAAGGAAAATGAACCTAAGAAACCTACAAGAAGTGAAGAGCTATCCATATGGAAGAGTAAAGACAATAAGGCCTATGCCCTAATTACTACATTAGTAAGTGAAGAGGTGAGCAATAATATTGTTTCAATTATATATTCTTATGGAACTTTAAATAAATTAAAGGACTTATATCAACACTCGTAATTGAAGCTTGTGCAACTGCTATTGAAACTCTCTAACCTATAGTTGAACGATGATGACCCCATGGCCTTGTATTTTGAGATAAAATCCATCGAGCATGATGTAGATGCCACTAAATTAAAGATAAACCTTCCTCTCATAGCATTCATGAAGGTCCTATATCTATATATTATGACTATCTTGAATCCCTATAAGCTAGCAACCAACTAAAGTCTATTCCATTTGACTCCTTGGTGGAGATATTACAAAACATGAGAAATCATTTGGGAAGAGGAAGAAAACTACTCATCTCCCTAAAGAAACCATATGCCATGTTGAGAAAGGGAAGAATAAACCACATGATTCTTCTACAAGTGAAAGTAATAAAAGAGGATGTGGAAGAACAAGGGGGTAGACATCTATAAGAGAATAAATAAGACAAAGGTAAAACACCTAATCCAACGGGAGGTAAAGGAACTCGAATCTACTCATTACATTGTTTCCCATTGCAATATTGGAGTTTCTAAATATATTTTTCATACTTCATTTTCTTCTTGGGGAGATTCTTAGCTATGTGACATAGGTGTAACATGTCACATGAATTTCCAATGAGATTTATTTGATAATTTTAGTGAAAATTTAGATGGAATAGTGTTTTTTTGCTGATAAATTAAGTGTTAAACCCTCACTACTTGGCACATCAAACTTGAACTTCCCGAATTACCTTATTTTATTTTTCATTATGTACACTATTTCCTAGATCTATGAGAAGATTTGATGTCCCTTCTACACATTTTTCATAAAATACACTCCATTAACATATTTTTTAGCAAAGTATGAGAAGGGAAGGATTTCGACAACATGGTTTTCATGACTAGAGTGGAGGATGAAAGACTACTATGTCTAAAGGGGGAATATCCTCAAGTACATAATTTTGCATCCCTCTTTCATCACAAATAAGGTAAATTACCATATAGCCTTCCATGACATCCATCATTTATTGAAAATGAATGGTGTTTTTGGCTTTCCTATTATTCCTATGAAACTAAAGTAAAGTGATGTTTGTATCCTTGGAAAGCACAATGAACAACCCTTTCATTATTCCACTTCTAGAGCATGTAGAAAACTAGGACTAACACATTCTTTTTTCTTTGCTAAGTTATGTGAGTCCTGACATGACTCTTTGGATTGAGAAACAAAAACCTAGGGGCATATAAGCCATCAAAATCACTTGGGGATCACGCCCGACCTAGGTCACACAAACCCTTAACATGGTTGGATTTTTTGCCACAAAGTTTTGAATTGGTGACCTTCACATCACGATGTTCTTTAACAATACACCTCATCACCATTTAATCTACACCACATTGGCTAGGAGGACTAATAAAATTTTATTTGTGTTGACCTATGCATGTTCCATATACTAATGGAAATAAATATATGATGACTTTTATTGATTATCACACAAGGATGTGTTGGGCGTATTTGTCGTAGAATGAATATCTAAGTTTTGAAACTTTTTTAAATTTTCATGTGTGGATTTAAAATGAAGCACAATCACTCATTGGCTCTCTTCATATTGATAACATAGGAGAATATACATATAATTAATTTAAAATCTATCTTCATAAACATGTGATTCAACATCAAATCATTGTTCCATATAATCCTCAACAAAACAGTGTAGTTTTGAGAATGAACAAGATTATCTAGAATATGGTTCCTCCATGATGTTTTTAAAAAATGTAAAGTTAATGTTTTGGGATAATGTAGTTATATGTTAAGAGTATGTAAAAAATATATGTCCATCTCATGATTTTAACAATAAGACTCCTTACAAAATCTGATATGACCACATTCCTTTAATAATCCATCTCAGGGTCTTTTGTTACGCCTATTTTCTCTTATTCCTAAATAAAAAAGAAACGAGCATGATGAAAGGAGTAAAAAGTGCATCTTCTTGGGGTATTAAAATACCACCAAGGCATATCATATTTATAATAAGTTAAACAAGAATTTTATTGTTTCTAGAGTTTTAATATTTCTTGAATTGTCTAAGAATAACAAAACTATTGAGTAGTAGCTAGATCATCTAGATATATTCACTCATGTAAATAAATATCATGAATTTTATAAAAATATTCTACCTCTTGAAGTGGGTATCCATAAGTTGGATCAATCTCTAGAATATTATTTTGAAGAAACATCTCCCCCTCATGAAGTTCCATCCACTTCCTCATATCAGAAAGAACGATCATTTGAATGATGTG
This sequence comes from Pinus taeda, assembly GCA_000404065.3. NCBI lineage: Eukaryota > Viridiplantae > Streptophyta > Pinopsida > Pinales > Pinaceae > Pinus > Pinus taeda. The sequence continues at coordinate 125,376 of APFE030894510.1, read as the reverse complement.
AATAAGAGGATTAGAAGGTCGAATCTTGATGTATTACCAACTCAGTTGGTGGAGAAACTTGGACCAGCACGAAAAATTCCACCAAAGTTGCTCATCAAAACACTTGAAATTATTCATCTTGAAAAATTTAGAAAAGCAAGAACCAGAGGTTCCACCAAACAAGTTGGAGGTGATGTACATAATCTAATTCAAGTGATGTAGATGATATGGATGTTTCATATGCTTGTGAATTGAATTTATCTACTAATTTTGAACTAACGTCCTTTGAATAATTATCTACTCATGAGTGGAAAGAAGAAATGTCAAAGGAATATGATGCTTTCATCAAGAATGGGACATGGAAGTTGGTGGATTCTTCATTCAAAACCAAACCAATTGGATACAAGTGGCTCTACGAGAATTAGGTGGTTCAATTGAAAAACATAAATAAAGGATCATGAAAATGTTAATTTTCCATAGGGATATATTATTCTTTTCTTTGATAATTGCATTTCTTCATTAACACATTAAGTTCACCCCATAAAATCATAACATTATTCATATATACATCATTATTAAGAAATATATGCAACTATGTAGAAAGAACAATATCGTCATCATGAATGTAGCGGAACATAAATGAACAATAGAAGAAAAACATACACACATAGAGACACAGGATTGGTCAGACACCAGGGAAAAACCCACTATGGGGAAAACCCTTGCAAATTATTCTTCTTCTAGATTATCATCAAAAGATTTATAAAAAGAGAGTACAATGATCCATATCTTCATCTATGCAACTAACCAGTAAAAACAACTACAACATCCATGGAATAAACCCAACAAAGCTTATACTCAAAATACTAATTCTAAAGTTTGTATTGAAATTTCACTTACTACAATTAATTGTCGAACCCTGTAGTCACTGAGTGAAATTGTCAAACAACTAATATTTCATCTTTTAGTTCTCGGTTGCATGGAGGAGGAGTCATCCAAGTTACTATAACTGCATGGTCGCTCTCTGAAGCACTGCAAGTGAGCGATTGTGGTCGGATCTACACCCTTTAAGATGTTATGTGAGTGACTATATCATCCCAGTTGCACCCTTAAGCCTAGAGAGTGAACAAGTAGGGCCAAATCTAGTCTTTGGCAAACGAGTGACTGTTTTTGTGAAAGCCCTAACTCTTAGTCGCATGCATAGTGAGTTGTACGAGCAACTAGAAGGATCTAGTTGCACACATGAGCCTACGTGAGAGCGGCTATGATCGAGATCCTTCTGTGTTGTGCCTACAACTGTGGCCCAAAACCCTAGATCTGAAATGCTATCTTTGGACCTTGCAATTTCACCTCAGAGTGAACCTGTGCCTCTGTGGACGAGCCTCAGACCTATGCAAGACAAAAACCAAGATAGAAGAGTGTCTCATCATTGTATCCAAATAAGGTAGAGGCCACTCATGTTTATAGCCTTCCAAGAGGGTCCACTTTTCTTTAGGGCCAAACTTATCAAATATACACATGTGGGATATTATTCATAAATGCACTTTCCCTTATCTAATTTGAGTGATATTTAGGTTGATTTTGGTCCTCTCAAAAAGAGGAATTGAATGCAATTATTATCCTCATCAGGTAAGCTTTCTAAAGTGGAATTTGATTGAATTTGCATATTTTTAACACTCCTTCTCAACTAGGGAGAATTCCACCTACCAATGTCTAACCATCAATCAACATGGCATCCTGTCATCATATCCAATCTCAATTGTCTCTTCATCTCGTATCATCACTGTTCATCTTAATTCATATCTTACTTATTTGATTTTATCTCATGCTTTCCCCTACTCATATTCTTAACATTCTCGAATCTAAAAGAAGAAGAATTTGTAACCAGAGTGGAGCTTAAGCTACCACCCTCTATTCATCATACTACTACCCAGAATCTCTGCCAACAGGCTACTACCCGAAATTATTAGTCAGTGGGATACTACCCAGAATATCAAAGAGAATTTAGATCTACGATGCGCATGATCATCAGAAAGAAAGCATATCATCAAGGAGCACATCTCAACATGGAACCACATCGGGGAGAACATATCGACCCAAAATCTCATGGGGGACCTATACATCTACAACCCCATATTGAGCAATAGGATATCCAAACACACATGGGAACACATCTCAACCCTGGAATCACATTGGGGAGCTCATTCTCAACTCGGAACCACATAGGGTTACTCAACCCAACCTTATTACCTACTAATCTTCCAATCGATGACTCTAAGTAGCCATGTGGTAGAACACTTGCATCATAATCGACTTGGGTTGTACACCCCAAGTACACTCTCAACCCATTGGACAAATAGGGAGAGGTATTCCTAATAAGACCAACTTGTAGGTATGATGCCAACTGGGGTATACTCTACATAGACCAGATAGAGGAGTAACATCTCTAACCCTATGAAGATAGGTGAGAAACATCTCCAACCCTATGGGTAACAAATAGGGTGATACCCTATTGTCCAGATTTCCCTTAACCCTAGGAGCCCTTCATATCAATTCTAGACCCTGGGAGCTCAAACAGGGAGGAAGAGTTGGCTTAGTGTCCTCGATCAACCATGATCTTTGTAGATCAACAACATATCATCGTGCTCATATCTGGTAATCATCGTGTATCAATAGAAGTTTTTTCTTAATCATGCAGGTCATCAAATCAAATATAATATTAAAACATAAATAATCATATAAATCACAAAAGGATACCATATTCATCCTCCCTCTCAAGGAGGTGCCAACCACAATATTAATCTTGTCTCGTACAACTGCATTGTCTCAATGTATGAAAGTATCTTGATCCCAACTATATATGGGATTCTCTGCCAATCAATCCCACTCTTTGTCATTGCAATGTATCCATGTCATATACAGAACTATTTAGATGACTCTCTAGGGAGATTCTTCATCCTGCCTCATAGCCTAACCATGCTAGCAACGTTGTACTCAAACTCGGTCGTGTTATCGACCTCTCAACCAAGATATCATGACAAATCTTATACTAAAGTAACATCCAAATGTGCTCATCAATAATAATCTCAAACATCATTAGTACATTCATGCAACCACATCTTGTAGGATGAATATCTCAGATCAGAATTGATTGTCTCATGCAAGTATCTTGAAGGGTGATCAATAGAAGCTCAGTGTGTATGAAGCAACTTAATCGACTCAGGTTCTATTCACATATGTTAAAAACGAAACATCAATTATTCAATCAACTTTTAGTTACCAAGTTGAGTTCAACAAGATTTCTTCACAACATCTTGAAATTCAATCAGAGTGTCCAAGGATTTACATTTCCACTTTCTAATACTTCTTCAATAGCTTCATAATATAGATTATCATTTTCCAACTTCAAAAACCAATTCATCATGCCATGATTCACCATTTCGAGCTTCAGGGGCCATCTCCCTCTTACTCAAAGGCCCATTAACCGTCAATAGTAGATCATCAATATATAAAACCAAGACCAAAATCAAAATAATACCTTGGAACACATCATCCTGGCTTCACCAGATAAATGTCAATGCAGACATATCTAGATCGAGGAGATTTCTTCATGCAACACTCATTGCAACCATAACACTTTATCAAACCAACATGCCCAACTTTTCATAAATAATACTGTGGAATCAAATCAACTAAGTCAACTAATAAATTTTAGAAGCCAGATCAACACTAATATCAAAGTCATCAATATCATAGTTTCAATTCTTTAGACCAGGTGACAGGTAGAGCTCATATCAAGTCTTGACTTCATATATTATCATGCCAACAGGTTGTCATCAATCGCGCAATATCAATCCAAACTTCATCGAGTCATTCTTATGATCATAATGCAAGCCATTTGCATCACTACATGCAAATGCATACACTAAGGATAAGTCATGCAGTTTCCATCTTCATACTGAATCAGAGTTGTCAATACTTCAACCATTGTGCTAGGAACAAGGAGGTCAATACAAAACCATTTTTTGAATACCCATATAAGTAATTGGAAGTCATGATGCTCATATATCATTGTCATCAAGACAAATAATCAATCGTCAAATCAAATCATTAGTCATCATGTCAAATCCAAATTTTCTATCATAGAGAGATCTATATTCCAAAATATATCTTGATCATCATATCAAAACTCCAAACATTACTCATATATATCAGTTGAATCATGTCAAGATCTTGTAGCACAAAATTTGATCATGATGACACATCTATATGTATATCCCAGTCATCTGCAAATGCAAGTTCAGTTTTCATGTTCATATTATAGTAAATTCAAAATTTCCTTCTCATAGATCTTTTTGTTGTTTACTTCATGTCAGTAGGACTGATATCCTTCAGGGGAACATCTGATTTCATGCACAAAAATTCATTTTGTGTCTAGCAGGCATAATCATACCTATATGACTTCCTCTAAGCAGTTGGGAGATTACAGTTGCACTCTTGAGCTTGCATCCGAGCTGCTGGGAGGCTACAATCACACTTGTAAGCCTGCTTCCATGCGATTGAGGCTTAGAGCAAGGGAAAACTCTCTTTCCTCAGATTAGAACTTTGTTGTAGATCATCAATGTCATATATTTTACTATCCATGACCATAAGCCATATTTTAATAATAAAGAGTATATAAATGACAATAGGATAGGGGATCCTATGGAGAGATTCTTCCTCTGAATGAGAATCCATTTCAGTCATCAACCTGTCTATAATATTGTCATGCATCAGCAAATTTGTTGGATCATAAAGTCAAACACATATCCATCATGGTCACAACATGCTAACTTCAGCTACTACATCATCACACTATGACATCAATCTTTCATCAAGGGTTAGAGTCACATGATAGGGGCAAATAACAAGTGTGACATCATACTTCAAAGATCATGAACACAATATCACTTCTCTCAAGTCAATCCATCAAGTTAGGGTATTCAAGTTTACCATATGCCATATTTACTAATCACATCAAAACATAACCATAATTAATAAAAGATCTAGAATTTCAATCCCATAGTTATACTTCTATCATCATGGTTACCATGCTTATCATTATCAATAGGATTAAGTCAAGTCATTCAATAAAAATTTACCAAAAAGACAAGGGTGTTAGCCATTTTTCAATACTTTCATCATGCTTATCACAAGCATTATCAATACCATTGTATATAGAAATCAATGAGGTAACCTTCTATATGAGGTCCATCATGTCTTATGCATGTCAAGTATCAAGAGTATCATTTACTAGAGTCAAGGTGCTAGCCTTCTTCATAGGATCAGGATGTCCAAAACAATAGATGTTAACCAAACATAAAGTATAGCAATATATCAAAGATCAACATTAAGTAGCCTCATAGGATTTAAGAAGTACAACATGATCAAAATGTTCAATGCCAGGTGCACCATTCATAATAATAAACATGAATCCAAATCACTTTCATATGTATGCAAGAACCATTTGTGGATGAAACATTCATCATACCTTAGGGCTTACCTTTCCATTTAATATTATAGCTTAAACATAACATAATATATCATGCATACCTGGTAGTATTCAAATACTCGTGCACCTTATTATTTTATATAGTTAGCTTGTAGCACATTGTCACCTTTTCATTAGATGCTTCTTTACCTTTTCTAGCTCTAGCTTTTCTTTCCTGCACCTTAAAGGATCCTCAAGAAGGATCCTCCTGTTACATCTCATCAAAGAGGTTAGAAACGTCCAAATACTCAAATATACATGCAGTAAGTATAAGTAATGATCAAAACACTAATAAGATCCATAAGTCTAGACAAAGATAAAGACATAAAGGAGCATCATAAGTTAAGAAATACGTATCTTCAATTAGAGGTGATCCTCTCCCTCTTGAACAATCCATCACTATCCATTGTCCACATAAAAATGTTGCGTTCAACCAACTTTATCAACATTCAAGCCTACTAGAGACTATCCCATCTAGGTCTTCATCAAATATGTCACAAGTGCTTGAACGTATTTACTTTGACCATGCTAGGGCTTCTAGATTTCATATCTCAAATCTTGCCATAAACCAGGGATTCTCTCAAACCCTAATACACAAATTTCCTAAGGTTTTCTTCAAACCCTAGAATTCTTTTAGTTCTCCTCCATCCTCTTCTTACTTCCATCATTGGTGTCCTCATAGGGGTGATCTCCATGAATTTTTTTCAACCTAGCTCTGATACCATGTTAATTTTCCATTGGGCTATATTGTTCTTTGCTTTGATAATTGCATTCCTTCATTAACACATTAATTTCAACCCATAACATCATAACATTATTCAAATATACATCATTATAAAGAAGCATATGCAACTGTATAGAAAGAACAATATCATCATCATTAATGCAACATAACATAAAGGAACAATAGAAGGAAAACATGCACACATAGGGACACCAGGATTGGTCGAAGACCAGGGAAAAACCCATTATGGGTAAAACCCTTGCAAATTATTCTTCTTCTAGATTATCATCAAATGATTCAAGAAAAGAGAGTAAAATTATCCATATCTTCATCTATGCAACTAAACAACAAAAACAACTACAACATCCATGGAATTAACCCAACAAAGCTTATACTCAAAATACTAATTCTAAAGTATGTACCAAAATTTCATTGACTATAGTCAACTTCCAAACCATGTAGTCAACTTCTGAACCCTGCAGTCACTGAGAAAATCTTTAGAAAACTAAGATCTCATCTTCTAGTTCTAGGTCACATGGAGGAGGAGTCATCCAAGTGACTATAGTTTCCTGGTCTCTCTCTGAAGCGATGAAAGCGAACGACTATGGTGAGATCTACCCAGATATGTCTATGAGCTTTGGTCACACCCTTCAAGATGTTATGCAAGTGACTATAGCATCCCAATCACACCCTTAAGCCTAGCGAGCAAGTGAATAAGGCGAGATCTAGTCTGTGGTGAGCAAGCGACTATGTCTGTGAAAACCCTAACTCTCAATCACATGCACAATGATTTTTCCGTGTGTCTGGAAGGATACAGTCACACGCATGAGCCTATGTGAAAGTGAATGTGGTTATATCCTTCTATGTTGTGCCTGCGACTGTGGCCCAAAACCCTAGATCTGAAGTGCTAGCTTAGGACCCTGCAATTTCACCTCAGAGCGAACATGTTCCTCTGCAAACAAGCCTTAGACCTTTGTGAGCCAAAAACCAAGATAGAAGAGTTTCTCATCACTGTATCCAAATGAGGTAAATTTCACTTGTATTTATAACCTTCCAAGAGGGTCCACTTTTCTTTAGGTCTGACCTTATCAAATATCCACACGTGGGATATTATTCGTAAATACACTTTCCCTTATCCGATTTGAGTGATCTTTAGGTCGATTTTGGTCGGCTCGAAAAGAGGAATTCAATGAAATTATTATATTCATCATGTGAGATTTTTAAAGTGTAATTTGACCACAATTGCATATTTTTAACAGAAAAAGGATTTGCATATAAAGAAGATGTTGATTATGAGGAAAATCCTACCTTTGCAGTAATGGGCCATCATCTAGACTCTCTTTGCCTCCTGGGAAGAAAAAAATTGATGGAAATTGAATCAAATGGATACGAAGACTACTTTTTAATGGAGACCTAAAAGAGAATGTCTTCATGTTTCAACTAGAAGGTTTTGTGTTGAAGGGACAAGATTAAAAAGTATGAAAACTCATTAAATCTGTATAGGCCTGAAACAAGAACCATGATTCCAGTATGAAAAGTTAATGGAGCACCTTCTAAAATTGAATTTTAAACATTTTAATCATGATGATGCAAATCTCTTTTTGAGAAAGTTGGGAAAACTATTGTATATCTTCTAGTGTATGTAGATATTTTTTGATGGAAAGGAACAATGAGAACTATATTTCATATATAAAGAAAGAGTTGAAGAAGATATTTGATATGATAAACTTAGGACATCTTCACTACTACTTTGGCATTGAAGTGACTCAATGTCCAACATACATATTCATTTCCAAAGATGTATAATGAGGAATTTTTTAACATGTTTGGCATGGCTGTGCAACCCTATATCTATTCAAACCAATATAACTTGAATCTCACATCAAAGAAAGGGAATGAATTTGAGGATGTAACCAAGTACAAAAAAATAGTGGGAAGTCTTATGTACCTCGCGACTTCTAAACTAGATATTTCTTTTATTTTTGGGATTCTTTCTAATTTATGAAAAATCATTCTAAAGGATGCTAGTTTGCTACAAAAATAATTTTGAAATACTTGAAGGGAGCTCAATATTTTGGTCTCAAGTATTCTAAGGTGGATGCCTTCAGTTTTATTAGATATTGTGATTTATACTTTAATAGGGAAAAAGAAAACAAAGTATCAACTCTATGTGATATAATGTGTCTCACATTAATGGTTGTCTCATAGAGGTCATGAAAATGGTCAATTCCAATAGATTCTAAAACACAGGCAGAGTATGTGGCAACTGTTAAAGCAAGAAAGGAGATTGTGTGGCTTGAGAAAATACTTGAATATTTGCAAGAGAAACAAGTGATTTATATTCCTCTTCTAGTTGGAAATACTTATAAAATCAAGTTTTATAAGAATTCCAAATTGCATGATCAAACTAAACACATCAACAAAAGGTATCAATTGATATGATATCATGTATAGGCCAAGACTATTCATTTGAGACATTGTGTCACAAATGACCAAATTATAGGCATCTTCACCAAAGTAAATATGGGATGTACAAGGAGTGAAATGAAATGTACGAAAGTAAATGTAATACACACAAACAAATATAGCATAGATTAAAAGTGTTGTGAAAACCCAAATTCTATTAATAAATGAAATAATGGAATATCTTAGAACACAAGCTAGCTAGAATGGTGGTACTAATCTCTAAACAAAGAGAGATTGTGGATACACGCATTTTCAAAAGTTGTTACAAGAGGATGAAGGAATGGCTGTTTAACATAAATAAATAACTAAATAGGTACAAAAACATAACCCTAGAATATGAAATTCCAAAATATTTGCAAGCCCTAAGGTGGTCAGTTGGTACATTAACTTCCTAGGGGCACAACTTTTGCATATAATATCCATTTGGGATGCATGATACCTTATTGGAAATAAATAAATGAGGCCTACATATATTTACTGAGGCCACTGGAATTTCAAAAAGGGAATTGTTTCAAAACTCAAAATTACACTAGAATTTTGGGACTCAAAAATCATACAAAAACTAGTACGAAGAAAGAGAACCATTGTGTCAATGGAAGAGATGGGTGGCCACCAATATCTACCCACATAAGTCCTCCCCCTTAGGAAGAAATGGTTTCCATTTTGTCAATATTCCTCATAAGATGGAGAAATTATATGGATTTATGCAGGAAAGAAATGAAACACGGGCATAAATAGAAGCACACAACTACAATGAAAATATAACTTTAATTCATTAATAACAAAGTATTGAAACTTGTTACAGGCAGAATGGAAATAAAGTAGTTGGAGTGATGGTAACTTATATCTTAGAAGAGGTGTGGAGGCTACATGCCTTCCAAATTATGTTATAATGAGGTTCAAAGGCCTATTTATTATTGAGAAATAATGGAAAACCCTAAAGATCCAAAAACCTAACTCTAGGATTTAAAGCACCAAACATTAGGGGAATTTTGAGGTATAAAATGGGACTCCTAAGGAAATTATAAAATAATGGAGGAAATAATAAAATAATATTAGATTACATCATCATATTTTAGAGGGAAGAAAGAAAAAACTACTTTTTCAACTAGTATTTTCAACTCATCTCCCAATTGGTTTACTCATATTTCAAGCGGGAACACTCGTTGGATGCATAATTTTATTCCTAATCCAAGGAGTACCCATGTTGCATAATTTCAATGGATCCTACTACACGAAAAATGGGAAATACATGAAAATGTGATTGCAATCATATTTTTTCATGTATTTCTCATTTTTTCATGTAGAAGGGTCCATCAAAAATATGCAATATGGGTAGCCATTGGATGAGGAATTAAACTTTTCATACAACGAGTACTCCCACTCAAAATTTGAGTAAAACATTAGGGAGATAAGTTGAAAATACAAGTTGAAAAAATAGTTTTATTATCTTATTATTTTTTAATCTTTTTACTTTTTTACCACAAAAATGATGAATCATCCCCCATGGTTGACATCATCATCTTGAATCCTATTGGTTCTTATAAATTTTATTTTGGTTGTACATTTTTCTCAGGAGGCCCATTTTAGACCTCAAAAGTTCTCTAATGAGTCTGTGGGCTCCATTGGTGCAAATTGGTACATCAACTTCCCGGGGTGATAACTTTGCCATACAATCTATGTTTAACACGTACCACACCTTGTTAGAAAGATCTATACAAAGACTACAAATTTCAACTACAAAACCAAAAAAACATCATTTAGGGCCTCAAAACAGCTCTGGAAGTTCAGGACCCAAAAAATTGTTAAAAATAGTAATATGTGCTACAATTAAGGAAACTGAAAGAAAGATGGTGGGGGTCCAAGTGGAATAGGTTGGTGGCCACCAATATTTACCTAGGTCAATCCTCCCCCTTAGGAAGGAATGGTCCCCATTGAATTGAGTTCCTCCATGAGATGTGGAAACTTTTGTTAAACTTGGTCCCTAGTGAGCCATTTGTCTTGGTGTAGGAGTTGGCCAGCTTTGAAAAACCAATATAGTTGAATCTTCTATTGGCGAGTGTTCTTGATATGTGTGTCCATGGTTTGATCAATTGTGTCGTATTCCATGTAGTTTGGTTTTATCTTTGTTGGTGTGATTTATTCTGTAATGTTTGATGTGTCCAGTAATGGTGGAATGTATGGTCAAAGGTATTCCACATTGAACACTAGGTGTTGGCCAAGGAATGGGGGAATTCTAATCTCAAAATAATTGTCTCCCATAGCCTTGGTGATGGTGTAAGGCCCATATTAGAGTGGCCTAAGCTTCTGATGGGCTCTAGTAAGACGATAGTTTTTCAAATACAACCAAACTTTGTCGCCCACCTGAAACTTGTGTGGCACTCGATGTTGATCATGTCACTAATTATACTTGGAATTGGACTTCTCCAAGTTGTTTTGAACCTAATAGTGAAGATGTTGGATGCATTCAATAGACCTATATTCTCTATCATCCTCAAAATGTACATGTGTGGATTATCTTTGTGTAGTCACATGAGGCATGGCAACATCAATCGGACATAATGGTTGAAATCCTAGACCCACCTGAAAGCAGCTGCAACTAGTTGAGCTATGGAGAGTTTTGTTATAGTTGTAATTCACATAGGGAAGGCTCTCATCCTAGGTTCATGATTTCTTATATTTTTACATGTGTAGTATGTGCACTGTCATCTTGTTGACAACTTCTTTTTGGCCATCAGTTTGGGGATGGAATGCAATCGAGTTGTTGAGCTTGGTGTCCAATAGTATCCAAAGGATTGACTAGAATGTGCTTAGGAACCTGCTATCTTGATCTGATATAATGGTTTGTGGGATCCAAAAATTCACCCACACTTGTTCAAAGAATATTTTTGTAGTGTCCTCTATTGTGATACTCTTCTTTTAGGTCGCTAATATAGCCATCTTAGAAAATCTATTCATGACCACAAATACACAGTCATTACCATGCTTGGTAGAAGGGATACTAGACAGATAGTCCATGGAGATGGATTCCTAGGGCTAGCTAGGAGTAGGCATAGGAGTGTACATGCCTTGCTTCTTGATGGTTGGATTGGCGATGACACATGCAGTGCAGGATTTGATATATTTTCCAACATCCTGTTGGATTTTTGGCCAATAAAATTACTTCTGGAGTATGACCATAGTTTTCTCCACACCAAAGTGTCTTGTGACCTGACTTTAATGTACCTCCCCAATAATCTTAGCACGCTCACTTGAAGGAACAAAAAGATGTCCCAGGTAGCATAATAATGTGTCCTGGAGGTGGAAATTGGGAACTTGCTTTCCATCCACTAGCATCTGGTATGTGCTAGTGAAATTTGGATCATTTTTGTATAGTTGAGACCATATTAAGGTCTCATGGCCACAAGAGTTGATATCAATGGGTAGTGTTACGATTGGGGTCCAACTGAGGAAATCTGCAACATGGTTGGTGCTACCCTTTTTGTATTTAATGTTCAAGTGGAATTGTTGCATATATGTATACCACTTCTGATGGTGATCATTTTACAACTTCCCATGTGTTTGTATAAACTAAAGAGGTCGGTGATCAGTGTGGATGACTGCCTCCTTCCCTAGAATTTAATGTTTCCATTGTTGTCAAGATTGCACGATTGGATACATCTCTTTATCATAGGTGGGGTACTTCTGAATTTTATCAGAAAGTGTCTCACTATGATAGGCCATTGGATGTCTGTGTTAGATGAGGAATGTGCCAATAACATAATCAGAGGCATATGTCTCAATTTCAAATGGCTATTGCAGGTCTGGAAATGTGAGTAAAGGTGCATAACAAATGCGTTGCTTTAGTTCAACAAACACATTCTGTTGGGACTCAGACCAATAAAACTTTGTTTTTTCTCCGCCCTTGGTAATCTGACTCAAAGGCCAAGTGATATGGGAGAATCCCAACATGAACCTCCAATAAAAAATTGCAAGAACAAAAAGATCTGAAGCTTTGTTAGAGTGGTCAGGTATGGCCAATCTGGAATGACTTGGATATTAGCTGGATCCACATGCACACCTTCCTCATCTATGATGTAACTGAGATACTAGACCTGACTCATGCGAAAGGTGGATTCCTTAAAGTTGGCACACAGTTTGTGTTACTGCAGGGTCTAAAGGACCTATGAAATACGTTGCAAGTGCTCCTCCAAACTCTTGGTGAAAGGCTGCAAGATGTCATCCATCAACCTCATAAAAATAGCAGGGGAATTTGTCAACCCAAAGGGCATGACCAGCCATTCAGAAATTTCTTCCTTGGATTTGAAGGTTGTCTTCCATACATCTATGGGATCTATTAGAACCTAGTGAGAGCTAGACTTCAGATCGATCTTGTTGAAATACTTGGTCCCCTTGAGCTAGTCCAAAAGGTCATCAATATGTGGGATTGAATACCTATTCTTGATAGTGATGTTTTTTAGTGACCAATAATCAATGCAGAGTCTCCATGTCCCATCCTTCTTTTGTATAAGTACAATTGGGCTCCCAGAGGGTGAGGAACTTGGCCATATGTTCCCTTTTTGCAGCAACTCCTAGATCTCGCTTGATCTCTTGATTTTCTAGAATGGAGGGGTGGTTTATCGTCCCATTGGGTAGAGGTGATTCATGGGTCAGATCAATCGAATGATTGACCTAACAGTGCAATGGTACTCCTGTGGGTGAGGAGAAGATGTTGTTGTACTCTTCCACGACCTTATCTACCTACTTTTGTTGCATGGAGGAACCCTTCCTAGGGGCCATGGATGTGGCCACCAACTTCCCCTTTCTTTGAGATCTAATCATAAAGAAAACAAATTTTTCGGTCTAGGAGATGATTTTACTGCATTTCCTAGTAGAAATCAAAGAGATGGTGGTAGGTGGAGCTACCTCCAGTATCCTAAATAAATTATTTCCCAAAGTAATAATAATAGTGTGAGGCCTAGACTCATATAAAACATGACGCTTCGAAAAGTATGGTTGGCCTAATAATATATCACAAACCTCAATAGGAGCAACATCACACAGTACCTCTGTTAGAAATGAATTAACAGAGCAATGAAATGCAAAAAATATTACAGATTCACGAATACAAGAATGCATAACACAAGAGAGACACAGATATACATGGTTCACCCAATTTAGGCTGTGTCCATCGACATACATTTAGTCCTTCATTTTACATTATCTAGAAAAATGAAGCGATATAACCTAAAACAAATCTATTGTAATTTCCTCTTCACTCTCACACAATCTCCCCTCTCTTTCTTGTTCAAAATAATTATCATAATTCGCAATAAAATTCCCTCATATAAACTGAGGGGTTACCCTATATGGAAAAAAACCCTAAATTAAAAATAACTTCTACCTTCAGATCATTTGCCTAATGAATGACCCATATTGATTACAAAATTACAATATTTTACAAGGCAAATTTTGATCTATTTTTAGCTTCAAGGGCGCTGCCCTCAAAGCCCCTATAGTGGGAGGCCCCAAACATACAGTTGTCCCCCTTTGGACCCCCCAAGAAGAAATAGTGGGGGGGAATCCCCCCCACACCCCCTGTCAAAGATTGGGATCCAAACATGGCTTAAAAAAGACCTCTGAATCAAGAAGATAATTAGGCTACATATCCAACAATCTCCTACTTGGAGACTGATTATATCAACTCCATCATTGCTTCACTTGCTGGAAAATGCTTCCACTTTGGACCTGATTGTTTCTCATATTCATCGTCATTCTTGAAGGCTAATCGAAATTAAGCAATAGCTCAATTTCTCCCTGGTTACAACCTTTGTCAACATATCTGCAGGATTCTAGCTACTGTGTATCTTTTCTAGCTTCAACTGTCGATCATCCAAAACTCATCGTATGAAATGATACTTGAGTTGTATATGTTTAGTCTTAGAATTAAAGGCTTAATTATTTTCAAGATGAACAACATTTTGGTTGTCATGATATAACCTTCCCATCTCTTACTTCTTTCCTAACTCATCCATAATCCTTTGTAACCAAATCATTTCTTTACTAGCCTCTGGAGCAACAACATACTATGCTTCTATTGTTGAAAGTGAAACAATGTTTTGCAATTTTGAAACCCAAATAATAGTTGTTCCACCTACAGTAAACACATACCCTGTGGTGCTCCTCTTGTTATCTCTGTCACCTACCATATCTGCATCAGCATATCCTTGTAGACCAATATTTGAACCTCCAAAACATAATGCTTGATTTGTGGTACCTCTCAAATACCTGACAATCCACTTCACTACCATTCAATGCTCTTTTCCCAGATTGTTCATATACCTTCTTACAACTCCCACTGCATGCTCAATATTAGGTCTTGTGCAAACCATTTCATACATTAAGCTTCCAACATCTTATGTGTATGCAACTTTCAACATATAATCCATCTCTTCCTAGGTCTTGGGACACATCTCCTTAGTTTGAAATGGCTAGCCAAAGGTGTACTTACTGGTTTTGTGTTCTGCATATTAAATCTTTCCAACACCTTTTCTATGTACTCACTTTGAGACAATGTTAATTTTTTATTTTTCTTGTCTCTAGTTATTCTCATACCAAGGATTTGTTTTGTAGCATCCAAATCCTTCATTGCAAATGAATTTTCCAATTTTCCTTTGAGCACATTTATTTCCTACATGTTAGACCCTGCAACAAACATGGAATCTAAATACAATAGCAATATAATATAGTTTCCATCATTTTTACTTTTAAAATAAACACAATGGTCAGGGTGACATCTAGTATAACCTTGTTTAGACATAAAACCTGTCAAATTTTAGGTACCATTTCCTTGGAGTCCGTTTTAAGCCATACAAGATATTCTTCAATTTGCACACTAATTTCTCCTTCCCTTTGACCTCATACCCTTGTGCTTGTTGCATATATATTTCTCCCTCCAAATCCCCATGAAGAAAGGTTGTATTTACATCTAACTACTCAAGATGCAAATATTTTGTTGCCTCTAGACTTAAAATAGTTTTGATTGAAGTCATTTTAACAATAGGAGAAAAATTTCATCAAAATCTATACCTTTCTTTTGTGCAAATCCCTTCACATCAAGTCTAGCCTTATACCTCTATTTACCTCCATCTTCTTCCTTCAACCTATAAACCCATTTATTATGTAATGTTGTTTTACCATCAGGCAACTTGACTAAGTCCCAAGTTTGGTTCTGCATCAAGGAGTCCATCTCTTCTTCCATGACTTGCTCCCACTTCTTCCTAGTTTATACCTACATTACTTCTTCATATTTTTCCGATTCACTAGAATTAGTCAAAAATACATAATATAATCAAGGAGAGTATCATTCATGGGGTCTACTTATCCTGGTAGATCTTCTAACACCACTTTCAGGTGTTTGAGGTTTCTGTTGTTGTTTTGATTGTTGTTGTTGTTGTGGTTGCTGATCATTATGATTTTCAGGCACCTTTACTTTTTTTGTGATCTCATCAAGTATTGTGTATTCTTTGTTTTCTTTTTCCTCTTTCTTTCCCTGTATTTGATCCTTATACAAGATCATTTCATTTAATATGACATCTATGCTCCTAATGATTTTGTGATTTTCATAATCATATAAGCAATAACCAAAATCATTTACACCATATCCAATAAAGGAAGCACATTTCTTTGATTTTTCCTCAAGTTTTTTTCTATTTTCGTTATTGACGTGTAAAAAGGCTTCACAATCGAAAGTATTTAAAAATGAGTAGTTTACCATTTTACTTGTGCATACATCCTCTGGAATACCACCATCTAAGGAACTTGAAAGCCCTTTGTTTATTAGATAAACAACTGTATCTACAACATCTTCCCAAAATTGTAAGGGAAATCCTACATGAAATCTCATCCAACTTGCATGCTCCATGATTGTCCTGTTCATCCTTTCTGACACACCATTTTCCTGTGGTCTTAATGGAATTGTCTTCTCTCTATGAATTCCATGCTCTAAACAATATTTATCAAACCCTTTGATGTAGTATTCACCTCCATTATCTGATTTGAGACACTTCAAATTCTTTCCTATCTCATTCTCAACCAAAGATTTTCACTTCTTGAAAGTATCAAATACATCAGATTTATTTTGAATACAATAAATCCAAGTTTTCATAGTTGCATCATCAATAAAAGTAACATAATAGCGAGAGCCACTGAGAGATGATATATGAGCATATCCTCATACATATGTATGCACAAGACCTATTTTTTCACCCTATTTTTCCTTCCCAACTCTGATAAATAGGACTCTTGTTTTCCATAAACACAATTTTCATAGAAATCCAAATCAACATGCTTCAAACCTTGCAACAAATTTCTTGAGTGAAGAATCTGCATCCCCTTCTCACTCATGTGCCCGAGCTTATGATGCCAGAGTGTTGTATTTTCTCCTGTGGAGGTTAAAGAATTAACATAATTAGAAATATTATTACATAAATACAATGTACCAACCGTTTCTCTTTTTTCTATTACTAGGGCTCCTTTAGCGACCTTTCAGGTTTTGTCTGTAAAAGTAGCTACACAACCTTCACCTCCCAAATTCCCGGTTGAGATTAGATTTTTCTTTAGATCTGGAACATGCCTTACCTCCTTCAATATCCATTGTTTTCCATTATGTTTCTTTATAAAAATATTACCCATTCGAACGATTTTATAGTGTTAATCATCACCCAGACGAACCTATCCAAAATCTCCTTGAACATAGTCATGAAAACGTTTCCTATCAGGTGTATCATGGAATGAGGCCCCTGAATCTACCACCTATGCATCAATAATATTCTCTAATGAGAGAATCAAAGCATCTTGCAACACATCACCTGTCACATTCGCTTCATGTTTGTTCTCTTGTTGTCCATCTTATTTTTCCTTTTGAGATTTACAATATTTCTTCAGGTGTCCTTTCTTTCCACATTTCTAGCACACTATCCCTTATTTGGATTTGGATCTGACTTTTCTTGACTTCATATGATTTCTTAGGCTCCTTCCTCTTTCCATTTTTCTTCTCCTAGTCTCTACATTCAAAGCATTACCTGATGTCTCACTAGAGATTTTCCATTGCATTTCCTCACTATGGATGGAACCAACAACATCATCAAACTTTAATGTACTAGATCCAGAGATAGAGCTATTAATAGCCATAACCGAGTCATTCCAACTTTCTAGAAATGAGCATAGAAATAAAAAAATCCCTAATTTCATCATCAAAATACCCCTACAGAACTTAACCGACTGGTAACTGTATTAAACTCATTTAAACAATCAACAATAGGTCCACCTTCTAATATATTTATATAAAAAAAACGTTTCATTAGAAATACCTTATTCGAGGCAGAGGGTTTTTCATATACTTTCGCCAAGGCCCTCATTTGACCTTCCATTTTTGTTTCCTTCAAAATATTGAAGGCTAACGACACTGCGAAGAACAATCATATTGTTCCTACTTTTTTCTATCAAGAATCTCCCATTCTTCTTCTAACATATTTGTTGGCTTCTTTGTATTTATGCTCAATGGTAGGTATAGATGATTTTGATACATATAATCTTCCACCTGCATCATCCACAACTGGTAGTTTTAGCTATTAAATTTCTCGACCCTAAACTTACCATCTTCTGCCATTGCTCCCACTCGAACCACGAGCCCTTCTCTCCTGCAAGTTTCTCAGCCAAATAAACCTTTGACTCTGATACCAGTTGTTAGAAATTAATTAACGGAGCAATGAAATACACAATATATTGCAGAAACATAAATACAGAAATGCATAAAACAAGAGAGACACAGATATATGTGGTTCATCCAATTTGGGGTACGTCCACAGAGAAACATCCAGTCCTTCCTTTTATATTATCTAGAAAAATGAAGAGATAAAACCTATAGTAGATCGACTGTAATTTCCTCTTCACTCTCACATGGTCTCCTCTCTTTTTCTCGATTAGAATAATTATCATCATCTGCAATACAAGTCCCTCGAATAAACTAAGGGGATTCCTTCTCCGGAAAAAACCCTAAATTCAACATAACTTCTACCATTAGATAATTTGCCTAATGAAAAAACTAGATTTACTACGAATCACAATATTTTACAAGGCAATTTTTTTATTTGTTTTTAGTTTTAGGGTTGCTACCCCTGAAACCCTGCTGGGGGGCACCAAACATGTATTCATCCCCCCTTGGACACCCCAAGTAACAATAGTGGGGGGGAAAGCCCCCCCACACCCCCCGGTCAGGGATTGGGATCCAAATGTAGCTGAAACAAGACCTATGAATCGGGCAGATAATAAGGCTTCACATCCAACAACCTCATCCGTAAAGGTCTTGATGATGTAGGGAAGGTGACACTGTTGGTTGACATATATATCTCAACCTTGGTGAAGCCACCCGATGGTGTGTGACTGTGGTTGTGGTGTGGTCATTAGGCCCAAGCACTTCACAAACTTTTCTAAAATGAGGTTCTTTTGGTGCTCGCTATCGAAAATGCTGAAGCGAAGAACCCTTCACCCACATCTATGATGGGAAGAGATGCTCCGCCTCCCCTAGATCTTCGATCTCAATATTTTGGACCTTTGTGGTGGCAATAGTGGCGTTGGGCTCTGCATCAATAATTTTCTTCCCTTGGTCATTCCCCTTGTCGAGTTCTAACTCAGAGTTGGAACATGCATCTGAATCTAAAGCCTTCATCTCAGCCACTAGTGATTGTTAGGCTCGACAGTCTCTTTTGTTGTGAGTGTGGCTTTTTTGGAACTCACACCACTTTCTTGTGTCCTTCTTTATCTTCGTGGTGTTGTTCTTTTCTTGTGGCTCTGGCGGGTTGTCCTAGGTCACTTCGCCTTGGCTTTGTGCTTTGTTCTATAGTTTGTGGGTGCATTTCCCTTGCTTTGGATTAGCATATCCAAAGTATCACTTATTTTGTTTCAATTTATGCTCAATCTTGACAACGTATTGGTATGTGGCATCGAGCAAGGAGATTTCCAGGAACTCCATCTCATTCTGTGTAGACATTTGTGGTACTTGAGTAAGTCTAGATGCCGATTAGAATCCTTGATACCCAACTTTGTATGAAGGGTATGAAATATATTTGTGAACTCTGGCACGTCTTGGTCCTTTCCCTACCACAATGTAGTCCATTTTATGTATTTATCTTCATAGATCCTGATAGGGTAATATTATTCCTTGACGGTGTCTCAGAAGGAATTCCAAGTGGGTGCAGTTGAAAACAGTGAGGGTTCCCTCTTATCCTTCTCCTCACAGTAGGTTTCCCACCAGTCCTTGACGTGTGGGGAGGCTTTGAGGAGAGAAAAAGTAATATTTTCCCTATCGGAAAATTCATGAACTGAAAAATATCCTTCCAACATATTCAACCATTTATCTATGACATTTGCATCTATTTGACCTTCAAATATAGGGATGTCAAAGTTAACTTGTACCTTGAAGGGGGTAACACCTTTGAAGTGACTACTGGATGAAGATGTTTCCCCTATTGGCATCCACCGAAGGATCTTGGCAAATTTATCCATCATTTCATTCCTTTTCCGCTTAAAGGCTTCTTCAAGCAATAGCTTGATAGGATCTCCTGCTCCCTCCTCTTTATTTTCTTCCCACATAGGTGGTTGTTGGTGTCAGTGGGGAGGATCTTGCAAGGGTTCAAACAATTCAAGTCCCAATGCGTTATACCTCGACCTCGTTGGGGACATGCATAGAAAAATAGAGAAAGAGAAGGTTGCTCTGATACAAGTTATTAAGATTTATGCAAGAACGAAATGAAACATGGGCATAAACAGAAACACAGATCTACAACAAAAACATAACTTTAATTCATTAATAAAAAGGTACTAAAATTGTTACATGCAGAATGGAAATAAACTAATTCGGGTAATAGTAGCTCATCTTGAAGAAGAAATGTGGAGGTGACATGCCTTATGAACTGCGTTACAATGAGGCTCAAAGGCCTATTTATTATTGAGAAACAATGGAAAACCCTAAACATCCAAAAATATAACCCTAAGAGGTGAAATGTTAAAAGGATGTGGGCCCCGTTGGTGTAAATTGGTACATCAACTTCCCTCGGTTATAACTTTGGCATACAATCTCTATTTGATGCATATGATACCTCAATATAAATATCTATCAAAGGACTACAAATTTCGATTGCAAATGTGAATGAAAACAGACCCAACCCAATTTCCAAAAAAACATCGTATAGGGCCTCAAAACGGCTCTAGAAGTTCAGGGCCTGAAAAACTGCCAAAAATAGTAGTTTGCGCTACAATTAAGGAAACCAAAAGAACAATGGTGGGGGTCCAAGTGGAATAGGTAGGTGGCCACCAATATCTACCTGGATCAGTCCTCCCCCCTTAGGAAGAAATGGTCCCCATTGCGTTGAGTGCCTCCATGAGATGGGGAAACTTTTGCTAAACTTGGTCCCTAGTGTAGGAATTGGCCAACTTTGACAACCCGATATAGTTGGATCTTATGTTGGAAAGTATTCTTGATCTGCATGTCCATGATCCAATTAGTTGTGTCCTATTCCATGTAGTTTTTTTTTAGCTCTGTTGGTGTGATTTCTTTTCCAATGTTTGATGTGTCCAGTAATGGTGGAATGTATGGTCGAAGGTGGTCCACATTGAACACTGGGTGCAGGCCAAAGAATGGGGGAATGTTGACCTCAAAGGAATTGTCTCCCACAACCTTGTTGATGGTGTAATTCCCATATTAGAATGGTCTAAGCTTCTGATGGTCTTATGTAAGGTGTTCTTTCTGCAAATGCAACCAAACTTTATCGCCTAAATGAAACTTGAAACTTGTGTGGAACCCAATGTTGATTATGTCGCCGCTTGTACTTGGAATTGCACTTCTCCAAGATGTCATGAACCTACTGGCAGATGTAATGGATGCATTCAATAAACTTGGTTTCTTTATCAACCTCATACTTTATCTACATTTGGTATGTGGTCGTGAAGTTTGGATCATTTTTATATAGTTGCATTCATCCAAAGGTCTCATGGCCACAAGAGTTGAGAACAATGGTTAGTACTGCAACTAGGGGTTGGTTGAGGCAATCTGCAACATGGTTGGTGCTTCCCTTTTTGTATTTAATTTTCAAATAGAATTTTTGTAGTTATGTGGACCACTTCTAATGGTGATCATTTTGAAACTTCCCTTGTGTCTATATAAATTAAAGAGGTCAGTGATCGGTGTGGATGACCATCTCTTTCCCCAAAAGGTAATGTTTCCATTTTCTTCAATCCTACATGATAGAATACATCTCTTTACCATAGGTGGGGCAATTTCGAATTGTATTAGAAAGTGTCTCACTATGATAGGTTACTAGATGCCTATTTTGGGTGAGGACTGTACCAATAGCATAGTGAGAGGTGTCTATCTCAATTTCAAATGGATGTTACAAGTCCGGTAATATGAGTACAGATGTAGAGAAGAGGTGGTGCTTTAGTTCAATGAAAACTTTTTGTTGGGACTCAGACCAAGAAAAATTTTCTTTCGCTCCACCCTTGGTAATTTTAATAAAACGCCAAGTGATATTGGCTAATCCCAACATGAACCTCCGAAAAAAATTTGCAAGGCCAAAAATATTGCGAAGATCTATTAGAGTGGTCTAGGTTGGCCAATCCCAAATGACTTGGATCTTAGATGTATCCACATGCATGCCTTTCTCATCTATGATGTAACCCATATACTAGACCTGGCTCATGCAAAAGGTGCATTTCTCCAAGTTGGCACACGGTTTGTGTTGTCACGGGGTTTGAAGTGTAGAAATTCCTTGTAGATTCAAACTACTAATTGTAATTTACTGAAACAATAGACTTGAATCTACTCTACTCATCAACAGAAACAATTAAACAATCGTGAAATCTCGAAGCATACAAGAGAAAGAATTCAATCAACACATTACACAATTATTTCTTGGGGAAAGCCATAGCTAAAAACCCCTTCTATCTATATATTGCATTAGTCAGAAAATATGAGAAGATTACAATGCTTTGCTCAAGCCCAAGCAACCTCTGCAGTATCTCTATCTCTCTCACAACTTCATAGGCAAGCCTAGGCCAATACTTAACCAATTTATTGCTTGCCCAAGTTCCTATTTCCTTTCATTGTTTCCATGGGAATTAGTCCCTTATTAATTAGGGAAATTCCTCAAAGGAATTATGCACTCCATCATATTCCTTCCTCTAACTGCATGCCCTACATGTGCAATTCATATGATTACAACTAATAGTACATTGTCCTTGAACTCCAATCTCAACTGGGTAAATCTTAGATATGAAATGCATGAGTTATTTATGAGTAAATCATCAGTTAACTGGTTGATCATTGTGGGAAGTACCACATTACTAGACATCCCACTAGTTCCTCCAACAATTGAAACTAGTTTAACTGAATTTAACTCAGTTAAATTGAATTAATTAATTGCAACTCAAAATAAACTCAACCATGGCTCCTATAATGTAGGAGACACTTTACATGACTCAAGTTAGACCCCCAACTCAAACTAATTGAGTCAACTAAGTCAAATTAACTTAGTTAACTAATACAAGTTGTCATGTGATGTGGAATTACAATTTTATTCCTTATTTAATTCAAGGAAAAACTTAAATTAATATTTTCTTGTTGCATTTTCAACACTCCCTCTCAATAAGAAAGGGATTATCTACTACCCCAGTCCTGCCTTTATGAAACTCGAATTTTCCTCTTGACAATGCCTTAGTCAAGATGCCTGCATCTTGTTCCACTTTAGGAATGTACTCCAACGACATGATTCTCCTCTGCACACAATCTCATAGATGGTGATACCGGATGTTGATATGCTTGTACCGATTGTGAAAAATTGGATTCTCAAAGATTTTGATACAACTCTGATTGTCACAGTAAATCACTGTAGGATCCATTTGCTGACCAAATAACCAAACAAGGATCTTCTTCACCTAGATAGCCTCACATGCTTCTTGAATAGAAGCCATATACTCTTCTTCTATTGAATTGAGTGAAATTGATCTCTACTTCCTATTGTACCAAGAAACTTTCTCTAACCCAATACTGAAGATTCCCCCTAATGTGCTCTCCTTGTTGGATGGAATCCCTACCCAATCTGTATTTATGAAGCCTTGAAGCTTCACTCCCTCTATCCATTTGTACCAAAGACCAAACTGAGTGGTTCCTCTAAGGTATCTCAACACATGTTTAGTTGCCTTCCAATAGAGTTTGGTTGGCTTTAACCATTGCTTGACTAAGTTGGTTAATTGCAAAATGTATGTTTGGTCGTGTGTTCACCAAATACATAAGTGAACCCACAAGCTTCCTGTAAATAGTAGCCTCCACTACCTCACCAGAAGTAGCATCTTCCTTCCTCCAATTTCCTGCTAGAGGACTCTCCATGGGTTTGTTTCTCTCCATGTGGAACTTCTTTAGTATCTTGTTGGCATACCTTCCCTGAGAGAAAAATAGTTCCTCATCTCCTTGCCATACTTCCATACTAATGAAATAATGCAATAGCCCTAGGTCCTTCATCTCGAATTCTCTTGCAAGATCCTCTTTGCAATATTTTATCAGCTTCTCATCACTTGTTAGAATTAAATCATCGACATATAATACTATAATCAACAATTTACCTTCAACCACAATATGGTAAAGGTTTGCATATGCTTCACTTTTGGTGAAGCCCAACCTGGTGAAATAGCTATCAATCCTAGTGTACCAAGCACAAGGTCCTTGTTTCAATCCATACAACACTCACTTAAGTCTGCACACATGCGACTCTCTGTTGAAGGTCTCAAATCCTTCTGGTTGCTCAATCTACACCTCTTCCTCAATCACTTCATTGAGGAATGTTCTCTTCACATCCATCTGATGTATGTTCCATCCCATCTACATTGAAATTGTTAGAATAGATCTGATTGAAGAGTATCTTGCTACTGGAGAAAAGGTATCCTTGTAATCAATTCCCTCCACCTGAGAGAACCCTTTCGCCATAAATATAGCCTTGTGTTTCTCCACACTCCCATTTGCTGCTTGCCTTACCTTGTAAAGCCATCTGGAACTCACCATTGACTTTTTTGTTGGTCTTGGGACCACTTCCCAAACATTGTTTCTAATAATGGAGTCATACTCCTCTACCATGGCATCAACCCATACTAGTTGTTGTACTTCT
This sequence comes from Pinus taeda, assembly GCA_000404065.3. Classification (NCBI taxonomy): domain Eukaryota; kingdom Viridiplantae; phylum Streptophyta; class Pinopsida; order Pinales; family Pinaceae; genus Pinus; species Pinus taeda. The sequence continues at coordinate 100,484 of APFE030894510.1, read as the reverse complement.
TCCTCGAATGAGCATCACTTAATCTTTACACTCTCACTCATTAGATCCATCTAGCCAGTGTACCGATCTGGTGACCTCCTCTGCCTGCGTTGTAATGTGGGTGCTCCCACATTCTCTCTAGTATCATGCATCAATTTGTTAGCCTCTCTGGTGTGCTTCCTTACATCTATGGAAGTCTTTACATGAGAGGGTGCTTCCACTCTTTGCTCCTCTGCATGTGTTTGCTCCACATCATCCTGAGGTTCTTCCTTTGGAGCTAAAAGCTCCTCTTCTCCATGCAAATGAAGCTCCCTCTTAAGGGAGCATATCGTAGCCTTCTCTTCATCAAACTTCACATCTCTACGAACCATTGTCATCCTGTTAGATGGAAGGTACACCTGATAGTTGTGAGGTGTATCGATAGTGTACCCCACAAATATGCCCAACTCATCTGTTGGTTCTAGCTTTTTCCTTGCATCCTTGGTAACATGACAATGAATTGATGAACCAAATATACTGAAGTGTGCCACATCTAGTTTCTTACCCAAAAAATATTCTTCTAGTGTACTCATCCCGAGAATCCGATGAGCACTCCTATTCTGCACATATACAATTGTGTTTCATGCTTTATCCCACAAGTGCAACGGTAGGCCCTAATCATGTAACATTGCCCATGCAGCTCCCACAATACTTATTTTCTTCCTTTTAGCTACCCAATTTTGTTGTGGGTTATGGTGTGCTATTAATTCCGTCAAATTCCTTGTGATGCACATAAGTTCTTGAATTCATTCAACACATATTATCCACTGTTATCGCTCATGAGAGCCTTCACTTTCCTACCAGTGTCTTTCTCAACAAGTGCTTTAAATTCACAAAATTTAGAGAATGCCTGATCTTTCTTCTACATGAAGAAAATCCAGCACTTACATGATAAATCATCTACAAATATTATATAATATATGTGTTTGGTCATGGAGGCTATCGAGAATGGTCCACACACACCTAAGTGAACTCTTTCAAGGATTGTTGATGCTAGACTGTCCTTATCATGAAAGGTGGATTTGGTGTACTTCCCTAATTTACACCCTTTGCATGTAGCTATATTCTCTACTACAACCTTGGAAATTCCTATAGAAATCTGCTGCATGATCTTCAAAGCTTTGTGGTGCAAGTGACCCAATCTTCTATGCCACAATTCACTGAGGTCTTGGCTCTTCACCTTCTCTGATTTTGTGCTCAAAGTAGCACTGTCTTCTACATCCAATTTGTATAGGTTCTTCACCTGAAACTTGATCCGCTTCACATGTCCTGAGGCTATGTCATGAAGGAAAGCCTTTTGTTTACTAAATGCACATCATAGACATTTTCCTCCAACATAGCAACTGAAACCAAATTCTTATTCGGACCTTGAACATACATGACATATTTTAATGTGAGAGGAGAATCAAACTCCCTCTAAAAAGTAACAATACCAATGTCGGTCACACTATACCTTCCATCGTCTCTCATTTCAATGTGCATCTGGAGGTCCTTCTCCTCCAAGCCACTACATAATTATTTGTTATTGATCATATGGAATGAGGCTCCACTATCCAGATACCACACACTACCCATAACTGATGTCACCATGCAAGCAATGAGGGTGAAATCAAACTCAAATTGTGAAGAAAAAGCTTCACTTTCCACTCCTTATGAGGGCTTCTTGTCAGCCTTCTTGTGCGGACACTTCATGGCATAGAGTCCTAGCTCATGACAATGAAAACACTTAACCTTCAATAACTTATTATTCTTGTTGCCTTGACTGGAATCATATTTGGAATGGGATGACTTCCCTTTCCCATTCTTTACCTTTCCAGCTAAGGCACAATTCTCCTCATCATCATGCTTGGATGATGATCCATCTCTAGTGTTCCACCGAATCTCTTCTTACACCAAGTCAGACCACAAACTCTTCCACTTTGGTAGCTTTTCCCTCCCATTTACGAAATCCTGGTAATTGTGCCAACTCTTGGAAAGGCCTAGAAGTGCTAGGATGACCAAATCATCTTTAGAAACTGTAACACCAACACTTCCAAGCTCATCCCGACATTGGGTGAACTTGGTGTAAGTCCAATTTATTGAGATAAATTAAAACATATATTTAATATCAATCCAAGTTAGTAAACTTAGATATATGGATCTTAGATCTAATTAGTTTAGGAAGTAGTTTCTGAGGTATTTAAAATAATGGAAATGCATATTACAAATAGAAAGCTACAAGTATGACATGTTGAATGTGAAGAAAGCAATAAGTGAATATGATCTTATTTAACTTTAGTTAATAAAGAAGAGGCTCTTGTCTCAGAGCTCCTGGTTTTCCTTCCTTATCCTTATATTCATTCAACAAGACCACTTTCACCATCTAAGTTACTAAAGCGTAAAACATCTAATGTAAGAAAGTAAGAAGAAATGGATGCACAAAGACTGATTTCAATCCAATCTTAGCTACCGCAAAAGAGGCTCTAACTTAGAGATATTTTTTTTCCTTCCTTATTGAAGCTAATCAATTGAGAGAAATAATTTCCACTATCTCAATAACCATAACATACAATTTAGTTCATACAAGAAATATTCACAATATTGACAAAGAAAAGAAAGTACATTTATGCACAGAATTTAACAGGAGTGTACTTAGTTTAGAATGGGGACCCTCCACGTTTTCTTGGTACACCTTAAAACAATCAACTACAACAATACACCATTCACATCATACGAAAATGTATGCACAAGAGATAGGAGGCAAGTTTCCAATTATATTCAGAAAATAATAGTCACAACATATGTTCATGGTTGCTTGGTAGCTTTGCTGAAATAGGCTAAAAATATAAAAATATGAGCTATAATTGTTGTAACAACTAAAAAGAGTCCTATCCCATCTCATAAGGTTGAGCTCATCCCTCTGTTACACGAAATATGGAAAAATCTCACAAAATCCCAAAACTACCCCTAAATCAGGGGATTTCCTGTGTGACTAGTCAAGTTTGACCAACGTTGACTGGACCTGTTCTAACTGATTTGGAGCGAGCCAATAGGAGTCCCTCCATCCTTCGTTCATGTAGTTTCTAAATATTCCTTTAGTTCATGTCCAGGTGTCCTGGACATACAACTTTAATGAAGCCATTACAGGAAATTTTGTTTCTACTAAAAAGTATTTTTTAATGCTCAATTTTTACTAAAAACTAAAAAAATCAAAAGACATTATTAATTTACCTTGGTGTGAAAAAATAGGTGAAATGTGGCAAATATTATTGAAATATAATGATAAATTATGGTAAAATGATGGAATAGGTATTCTAAAAAAGGGTTAAAATGGAAAACTAACACTTGGTAAAGTTCTTTGGTATTGTGTCGCCCTTCTATTGGAAAATCAAAGTAATTATATTAGGTTTTGATTCTCCTTTCTTGACAATTACTTGTGAGTGTGTTGGATTCTTTTAATTCTTTATTATCTTATATTTCATTAAGAAATGACCATATTATGTGTGTATGAATATCAAAAAACAAGAGACACAAGATATAGGAACTATGACAGGGGAAAACCTAGTCAAGACAATTCTTCCTTTAAATAGTATTCTTTGAGACTCTTCACCCTATACCAAGACCACACTTTCCTTCCACACCAAGTCAGCCTCCCAGATCTTTGACCCCTTCCAACAACTTCGACTAGGCAACAACTTCCAACAACAAGCAACTTCCAGCAACAACAAAATCTTAGGAGACTTTGATCTCCCAATCAAGACCACGAAATAGAGAGAAAGGCACCAAAAGTTTGATTTTCTTCCTCTCTATAAACTTCCCCAAACTCACACTTATTTCGACCTCCTGGCAATAGACTTCGCACTTCTCCAACTCTTCTTGAGATATCGAACTTTCTTGAGAGTTGATGCTCTAAATGACTTTGATTTCCTTGTATATATGGGCTTCTTGTGGGCTGAATTAGGGTCCTTAGGCAGACTTGAACTCTCTTAGGCCAACTTGTTGTGGAGGGTACATAATTCATATTTGACTCAATACAAAACCTTTTTACATTATTCAAAAGCCCAAGAAGGGTCTCTTTGAATATAAAATGACTCTATAAACTCAATATCAATCGTAGGAGTCCACAATGGGGTCTTTGACTAATATAATGATGACACAAGAATGAAATCCATGCTTTAATAAGTCACTGTTACAATAATAAAAATTATTTTCTTTATTATTTTGACAAGTACATTACATAATCACTCAAGTACATTAATGAATACCGAAAATAGTTACATTTTTCTAACACTCCCTCTTAACTAGGGAGGTATTCATAATGTAAAAATACAATGGAAGATATCAAACTATATGAACCATGAATAAATTTTAGGCACCACAATGCCATGGAATAGATTCCTGACCAGGGAAATCTATCCAACCAATCACTCAACAATTTAGGCACTGCAATGCTATGGACTAGATTCCTGACCAGGGCAATCTATCCAAGTGGGAATAAGGTGGACTCAAGCTGTCAGTCCCTCTAGGTACCATCAGGCTTACTTTCTAACCACAAACCCAAACATACAGTTGTGTATCTAAAATAGAGATCAATAACCAACACCACCTTTTCAACTTCGAGATCCAAACATCAACACAAATTGTCGGCCATATGTCTCCCCAGGCAATACTTCACTCACAAAGCCTCAAAAAATCTCTTCCACTTTATTATCATTAATACGATAAGAAATATCTACCAAACTAAGCAGGTTCCTTAGATATTCAAACTTCTTATTAGGAAGATCCTTTGTTAGTATATCTTCTACCTGTTCATCTATCGACACATACTCCAACTTCACGATCCCATCTTGCACCAAGTTCCTAATAAATTTGAACTTATTATTGATATGTTTTTTCCTCGAAAGAAACACAATATCTCGAGACATTCTGATACAACTTTGATTGTCACAATTAATCACAGTAGGACCTAGAGACTTCTCAAACAAATCTGTTAGAAGCTTCCTTAACCAAACAACCTCTTTTCCTACTTCAAATGCAACCACATATTCTTCCTGGGCACTAATCAATGCCATGGGATCTTACTTCCTACTCATCCATGAGATCATAGTAGCACCCAGACTAAAGCATCCTCCAGTAGTGTTCCTTCCATCGGTCTCACTGCCACGCCAATTAGAGTTTTTGAAGCCAATTATCTTGACTTACTTACTATAATAGTTTAGGAAGTGATGTATAGTGCCACGAAGATACCTCAATATATGTTTGGAAACTATCCAGTGATCATGATGAGGCTCCAACTAAAATTGACTAATAATTTTCACCGAAAAACATATATTTGGCCTAGTATTTACCAGATACATCAGGGAACCTACCAACTATTGATATGAGGTAGGATCCATCAGACTTGAGTCAGATCCCTTCAACTTCTTGAGGTTGGTGATCATAGGAGTATTCATCGACTTGGAATCCATCATCCTAAATTTCTCCAGTAACTTGATGATGTACTTTCCTTGCCCCAAATATATCTCCCTGGGTTTCTTCCAAACTTCTAGACCCAAGTAATAGTGCATCAGTCCTAGATCTTTCATTTCAAATTCATTTTCCAACATCTTCTTGCATTCTTAAATTCTTCACTATACACCTTTGATGAATAGATCATCCACATATAGTAGAATAATGACGGGCTCATTATTCATAACCATGATGTAGATATTTGGATCAATAGAACTCTTCACGAACCCAATTCTAAGAATGTATGCATCCATCCTTGCACACCATGCCCTAAGTGCTTGCTTCAATCCATATAGGTCCTTCTTAAGTATGCAAACATAAGAGTCCCTGCTATTTACTTCAAAGCCGTCAGGTTGTTTGATGTACACTTCCTCATCAATGATCCCATTCATAAATGTGGTGTTACCATCCATTTGATGGATATCCCACCCCATTGTAGCAGAAAATGAAACCAATGATCTAATGGAAGTTAACTTTGTTGTAGGCACAAAGGTTTCTTCATAATCAATTACTTCCTTTTGAGAGAAACCCCTTGCAACAAATCTTGCTTTGTAATTGTCTATACTTCTATCAACAACATGTTTGATCTTACAGATCCACTTTGATGTGACAACCGATTTGTCACTAGGTATAGGAACGATCTCCCAAACCCCATTCTTCATGATGGATAGATATTCTTCTTGCAAATATTTCTTCCAAACCTCTTCATGCTCAACTTTCATGAATGTAGATGGTTTGGCTTCAATTAACTTTGTCATATACGCAACATATCCAGAATATCTCTTTGGTTTCTTACCTTCCCTGAAGGAATCTTTCACAACTTCATGTCCTTCAACATCTTTAATGTATCTTTCAACCAATTTTGCCTCTTCCTTGTTGCTGGGACAACCACCAATTGAATAGGCTCACTTGGTCCTTCTTCTTGGATATTTGTAGTAGTGTTTTCATGATGAACTTCTTCTTCTTCAAATACCAGAACTTTTTTGTCATCAGAATCAATATGAATATCCTTTGATTTCTTGTATGCTTGACTTTCATAAAATATGACATATCCCTACTTACTTCAATGTGTCCCCCTTCCTTTATGTATATTCTATATTCTTTTGAGGAAATAATATAACCAACGAATATTCCCTTGATACTTATCGAGTCCATCTTCTTTTTCTTGTCTTCCAGAACATGGATGTATGCTGGAATTCTGAATATTTGGAGTTTATCCACACTCAATTTCTTCCCTGTGAATACTTCTTTAGGTGTGGTATTATCAATACTCTTATGAGGACTTCTATTTTGAATGTATATGACAGTCATCGTTGCTTCACCCCATAAGAACTTTGGTAGATATTGATTAAGGAGCATAGTTCGAATGCCTTATTCAATTGACCTATTCTTCCTTTCGGCCAATCTATTTGGTTCGGGATAGTAGGGAACAATGAGCTCCCTCTTAATACCTACTTCTTTACAATATGCAATCAATTATTTAGAAGTTTATTCCCCACCATTGTCAAACCTCATATTTTTAATCTTTCTTTCAGTTAGGGTTTCCACTTCAACCCTAAACTCTTTGAAGTTATCAAATAATTCATCTTTAGTTTTGAGTAGGTATAGCCATGTCTTCCTAGAATGGTCATCAATTAATGTCACATAGTAAATATGACCTCCAAGTTATTTGTCAGACATGGGCCCACACACATCGGAAGAGGAGGTGGTGTAATGACCCAATAAAGACTTCCTTCACGAACTCCAATAACCCTATTTTTATCAATTCTAAAGTCTTTTTCGGAAACCAATACTTTTCCATCAAAAAAAGAAACTCTTTCCACTTTATCTTCTAAACCAGAAATATAATGTAAATTCTTTTTCAAACTAGAACCCAGAGAATTTTGTTGAGATGCAGCTTCAATCCATTATCTAACTTCAATGATGTTGTTCACAAGCCTCTAACAACATAGATTTTGTTGTCACCTAATTCCATTGGATCAGAGGAAGGATCCTTTGATAGTGTATGAAGTTGCTTACTTTCACTTGTCACGTGTCTCGATGCTCCACTATCACTAATCCATGCATTGTCATCAATAAGCGAACCTGTAAGGGCAAGCAAGAATCCTTTACTCTTGACCTTTTTGAACAAGTAATAAATGACCTTCTTGATCCAACTTCCAATAGTGCAACAACCCATTCTTATGTAGTTCACCATACATGGAGAATCCATGCCAATAAAGTGATCTCCGACTCTTCTCGACTTAGCTCTAATACCATGTTGGAAAATCAAAGTAATTACATTAGGTTTTGATTCTCCTTTCTTAATAATTACTTGTGAGTGTGTTGGCTTATTTTAGTTATTTATTATCTTATCTTTCATCAAGAAATTAGCATATTATGTGTGTATGAAGATCACAAAACAAGAGACATAATATATAGGCACTCTTCTAGGGAAAAGCCCCTTTGAGGGGAAAACCCAGTCAAGATAATTCTTCCTCTCAATAGTATTCTTTGAGACTCTTCACCCTAGACCAAGACCAGACTATCCCTCCACACCAAGTCAACCTCCCATGTCTTCAACCCCTTCTAGCAACAACAAAATATTAGGAGACTTCGATCTCCCAACCCAGACCATGAAACAGAGAGAAAGAGAGGCACCAAAAGTTTGATTTTCTTCCTCTTTATAGACTTCCCCAAACACACACTTCTTTTGACCTCCTAGAAACAAACTTCACACTTCTCCATCTCTTCTTGAGATATTGAACTTGCTTGAGAGTTTATGCTCCAAATGAATTTGACCTTCTTGTATATATAGGCTTCTTGTGGGTCAAATTAGGGTCCTTAGGCCGACTTGATCACTCTTAGGCCAACTTGATGTGGAGGGTACATAATTCATATTTGACTCAATACAAAACCTTTTTACATTATCCAAAATCCAAAGAAGAGTCTCTTTGAATATGCAATGACTCTATAAACTCAATATTAATCCTAGGAGTCCACAATGGGGACTTTGACTAATGTAATGATGACCCAAGCATGAAACCCATGCTTTAATAAGTCATTGTTACAATAATAAAAATTCTTTTCTTTATTATTTGACAATTACATTACATAATGACTCAAGTACATTAATGAAGACCAAACATAGTTACATTTTCTAACACCTTCTCCATCCTGATTTTCCTGAACTTGTCCTTCAATGCCAGCTTCCTATGGTCATTGTTGTTTTGAAATGGGTCTATTAAGGCCTTCCACATTGCATATGGAGTCTCCTTACTGGGGAGGTTCGAGACAATATGATCTCTAACTCCTTCTAGGATGATATTTCTTTCATTTGCAACACATTTCCTCCACTATGGCAGATCTTGAGCATCATTTACTAGAGGCTTAGGAATATATTTCTCTATGAATTCCTTAAGCATATTTTCTTCCAACACTACCCCCATCCTATCCTTCCAAGAAATATAGTTCAAACTACCCTCAAGGGAATATTCAAGTCTCAATCTGTAGAATGACATCCTGTTGGCTCTAAAGTATGATACTACAAATTCGATTTCACCTAGAAAAAACAAACTCTTATTCTCCTCCTCTAGAGTGATTTTTGGCTCTAATACCATGTAGAAATTCCTTGTAGATTCAAACTGCTAATTGTAATTTACTAAAATAATAGACTTGAATATACTCTAGTCATCAGCAGAAATAATTAAAGGATTGCAAAATCACGAATCATACAAGAGAAAGAATTCAATCAACACATTACACAATTATTTCCTAGGGAATGCCACAACTAAAAACCCTTGTTATCTGTATATTATATTAGTCAGAAAATATGAGAACATTACAATGATTTTCACAAGCCCAAGCAACCTATGCACTAATTTTTATAACCAAGCTGAGTAATAGTTGGCCTTGGCATCATCTAATGTGGATGGGAAAATGCATATGATGCACTCGTGCCTTGATAAGAGTGAACGCATGAAGGATCAATAGGAGGATAAGAATATGTGGAATTGGTCGTCCCATGAGGTTGGACATAACTCATAGGAGGTTGAGAATATGGTGATGGTTGAGGGTAATATATGGATCTAATGCTACCATCAATGAAATGAGATGCCCATGGTGTAGAAGAGGCACTAGGCCTAAGAATATTGGGGAGGGAAATATATACATTAGATGTCTGGGCATAGATCAAATCATATTTTAAATATGTCTGGAGAGATTATTCCTTAGTTTGAGGGAAATGTGAAGTGACATATTTACCAATGGGGGCCAGGAGAGTTTGAAAAAACCATTCCATGTAGACACAGTCTTAGAATTCCAAAGCTTTACATATGCTTTTTTTTCTGTGTCATTCTTGTACATGATCAGAGAGGCGAGTCGCAAAAGTTTGATGGAATGGATTCAAGAGTTTGGTGCCAATGTCATAGCAAAGAGGTAATTGGAAATATGATAAAAAGGCATTGGATAGAGTTGCAAATGTGGAATGAGAGGCATGTATTTGGTCTACATACTATTTTTTTAGCAGCTCTAGTTAGAGTGTGTTGGAAAAGGCGTATCTAAATGGAGTCCTTTGTGATAGAAATGGAAGAGAACCACATGAAATGGAATGAGTGAACGTTGTTGGTGGGATCATCTCCAGGATTACCTCAAATTTTGGGATATATGAGGGAAGTTTGGTTGGCATAGGTGGCCAACTTTGTTCATGGAGAAGAGGATCGTTGATAAGTTGGTTCAAATCAGGGAGACTCAAACCAACCATGTAGGGGAATAAGGGTTGACTAATGTCCATACTTGAAGAGATTTTGATATTGCCTCCTTGAGGGTTACCCTGGTTAGGACCAGTGTTACCAACTAGGTTTCTACTAGCCGCATTAGCGTTTGGAATGGTAGTGGTGTGGGGTTGAGAGGATTCTAAATCTGAGGATGAACTAGAGGAATCAGAGAAACTAGAGTCTGTATGAGGAAAAGGTAGAGGGGCCCTGACTCGTTGAGCAGTAGTTAAAGGATGTCCTGATGGAAAATAGGGGTGGAGGCCATGAAGTCTCTATGACAAATGCCTAGGGGGCACAATGGTGTTAGGAAAAAATAAAACTCTGAAGGCTAAAGGGTAAGGATGAAGAAAGAGAGTAAAAAAGATTAAGAAAACACCTAGTGCAATGGTGCAAGGTTAAAACTAACTACAAATATTTGCTACTCTAATTCATGAAAACACGTCCTATAAAAGAAAAATGACCTCTAGCCTAAAGATTGTCTACTCCTCAAACAAGTCCTAGTTTTATTTTCTAGATGGCCTTCCAAACAAATTCTTACTTGTGAAATCTCATCCTTGCAAGCAGAGTGGTTGAGGGGAAGGTAGGGTAGAGGGATGGTTGCTTCCCACAACCACCCCTTTAGGGTGTTTTCCTAGTGACTGGCCCCTAAGTTACCTTTTCCATGGGGGCGCACAAATCTTTGGCTTTTGGGTAGTCAATCACCAACACGGGATTCTCTTCCTACGATTTGGGTAGTAGCCTCGATGAGAACCGCTTGCATAGTGACATAAGCCTAACCCCCTCTCAAACGGGTTTTTGAAACACTCTAGTTTTTTCCATGGGATTACAGAGGATTTTCAAGCTCCCTATAAAGCCGACTTCTATGTCTCAATGTAAATGATTGATGAACGTTATTAGAATCTTAGCCCACCAATCCTAACTTAACTAATAGATTATTTTTTCCTAATGCCTAAGTGGACTTAAATCTATGTGTTTTGTTAAGTTATTAATGTGGAGTGTTTAAAAGTCTTGGCTTAGATGTGTTAACCAAGCTCTCATTCACTTAGGGTGTGAGTGTGTGTGTAAGTGTGTGTTTTGATGGTTTAATTAAAGCATGTATTAAGATACCATATGATACTAAAAATAAAGTGTAAAGTTTTGTAAATTATACTGAAAATGAACAGTAACTGTACAACAAGATTAAAAACACTATTTCCCACCCAAAAAGGCTATGAAGACAACACAAAAAATGATGAAAATACAAGCTACCCAAACAAAACACAAGACCAAAAGACTTAATACTAAGTGTGGCTAGGATCTATGGTCAAAATTGGGGAAATGATGCAGCAAAAACCAATAAAGACAAGTGACTAGGTGCTAGAAAAGAGTATAAAACAAACTACAAAAAGAAGGACACCTAAGAGGATCCTAAAGAAGAGTGGCAACAAAATATCCAAAGGAAAACAAACTGATGCAATTAAGGCAAAAAATACTGAAAATAAAAGGAAACAATGTTGGAAAATTATGGATGAAAGTTCTGAAAAATAGACTCCCTAACTTAGCAAATTCTCTAGTAACTGGTGGAGGTGTACTTCAAACCCCAAGGGGATTTTTTCCTTCCTCCTAAAGAGAGAAAAAACTAAGAGAATCCATGCCTCGGGATGGATAGGAACAAATAAGAAACCCTTCTTGACACACAGACAGACCACAGTCTCAAAAATATCTGGAAAAAATGGGCAGTGCAGAAAATTACTTGTTTTCTGAACAATAGTGCAGGTTCTTGCCTAAAACCTGCACTAGCCAGTGCAAATAATCCTCCAAAAAGTGTGTTGGGTTCTTGAGACTCCAACTTCTCATATTTGTGGTATTTGTGGTAGAAAGTGTCATCTCCTATGTGGATGGTACCTGTGACTTGCAAAAAAGAAGCGAATATCGAGAAGTACAAGAATTTTTTTCCAAAAAGGAATAAAAATCTTAAAATATAAATAAAAAATGAGAGAAAGAAAAATGTTGAAAATTGTTGAAACAACAACCACTAGGGTTTTGAATGTTTAAACCAGTGGAGTCACCAGTTTTTGCTATGAATAATTTCTGAAGGTGTACCAAAAACCCTCACTTTAGTCATTGGTGACAGATAACCCTAAAAACCATTAATATCATGTTAATGTTCTTTATATCTACAAATAATTGTTAGAAACCTTGCAAAAGATAGCATGCAAAACATAAATAGACATATAACAGTGAACAATACAGTAGAAACCTAATGGAAATATATTGGTCTAATTTTATTATCAAAGTAAACTAGATTATACCTGGTGAGGAGAATGAGCAAACTTGGATCTACAACATCCCACTCCATGGGATGGGTTCTTTATGACCATGTGCTTCAGCTGCAACTATCTCTTCGTCAATGGATGTAATGGGCATAAAGGAAAAATGGTGGCTTGAGCTCAATAGTGAGAGCTCAGAAGCTATAGGACAATAGTGACAACAATGAAATGGTCATGTGTAGAGAATGAGGAGAAAACCTCTCTATTTATAATAAAATGTTTGGATAGATCTAGATCTGGAAAAATAATAAAACATTATTAGACTAAATCAAGATCTAGCTGTTAGGAATATTTTATTATATTTTAGAGAGGAAAATATTATTTGAAATGATCAAATATCTTTATTTAGTAAACTAACTCAAAAAATAATGATTTATTGAGTTAATTTAGAAAATGGTTGAGTAATTAACAAATAAAAAATTGTTTGGAGAATAATTTCAGCAAAATCACATAAAAAATCATTTATCGACGCATTTCGAACCAACCAATGTGGTTCATCGTCAGGACAAGTTGAAGATCCAATCTGAGCGATGAGTTAAATAGGGATAGCAGGCCATTGCAACAGTTAAATTTGACTGAGTAACGGTTAACAGGGCCTCTAACAGCTAGGTTTGACCAGGCCCCAAGGGGAGGGACCTAAATTTTATTTAATTATTTGTTTATCTATTTTTTATTATTATTATTATTATTATATATAATATTATTTATATATTTATTAATGTTAATATTTATTATTACTCTATCACTATTATCAATATTAATATATCTATTTACCAATACCCTTATATAATATTAATATTATTAATAAATTTATTTATTAAATATTTAGAATATAATGGTAAATATCATTATTATATACTCATTATTTTTAAATCTAGATTTAATTTATATTATTTTTATTTAATATATTTATTTTATTTTTCTATTTATTAATATTATTAAATCCTATTAATATATATTCCTTAATAATATTATTACCATAAAATCAAAATTTAATCATATTTAACTATATTATTATAATATTAATTAATATTTACCATTATATTAAGATTATATTAATGAGTATTATCAAATGGTAAATATTCTTATTATCTACCATTTTTCTATTATTAATTTTTTTTTTTTTTTTTTTAATATAGAACTTAATTAACACTAAGAAACTATTATTTTTATTTTATTTATATATTTATTTATTTATTAATATTATTAATATTAATATAACTATCATGATAAACTAACCAAACTATAAACTACTATCATAATGATAAGATATAGTAGTTAATACTATTATCATTAATATTCATATTACTAGCTCATAATCTGAGTAATAATTTTTTATTTTTAAGGACTAATATTATTATTGCTAGGGCTATTATTTATAAAAGCTTAAGCTATAATTATATCATAAGGATAACTTCAAAGGGGTTCAAAAGATACCATTATAATTAATTATATAATTCAAACCGGATAAGGGAGGATAAAGGATAACACGAAACAAAAGAAAAGAAAAGTAGGAATGAGGAGGCTAGGAAGACAGGGTTGGGATCCAGCAACTACTAATCTTCCAGTCGTCATCCCTATTAAGATTTTTAGGCCTTTTTCGATTTCAAGGGCCTCTCTAAACTTCCGATGGTGAAACTGCGCAACTTTTCCAATGAAACGAGCCTCTTCAATACAGACATGATGTTTAGTCTTCTTAGCATGCTCTGCAAGGGTCGAGGACTTGGCCCTTCCATGCCTTAAGTCTGTTGAATGCTCGTTAATCCTTTGATTAATAGAGCAACCGATCTCACCAATGTATGGTGTCCCACAGGAACAGGGAATGACATAGACGGCCTTCATGTCTTTAGGGTCGATAGGATCTTTTACAGATCTAAGGGAGCCACGGATGGTATTAAGAGGTCTAAAGGTTGTGGGAACATTGTGCTTCTTCAGAATCCTGGCAATCTTGTCAGTGGTTCTTTGGATGTAAGGCAGGTGAACCCCCATGACACGATCTTTAGGATTTTTTTGGATTGAAGGCTCCTTATGGACCTTGAGGAAGGCTTTTTGACCCAGGTGTCTACTGTAACCATTTTTAACAAAGGCATCTAGGAGATGAGCCTTCTCCTTTTCCAAGCTCTTTTCATCAGATATTCTCACAGCACAGGTAGCAAGCGTGCTAAGAACACGCAACTTCTGAGCGGGGAAATGATGGGAGGAAGCATGCAGATACTGATCAGTATGATTTTTCTTTCGAAAAACCTGGTGAGAAAAGGAACCATCCTCATTCTTAGAGATGAGAACATCTAGGAACAGAATACATCCATTGACTTCCTTTTCCATAGTGAATTTAATGGCGGAGGACTGGTTATTGAGATGATTGAAGAAAAGATCCAACTCATCAGGACCATGAGACCTAACGACACCTGTGTCATCTACGAATCTCTTCCATAGCTTCGGTAAGAGACGAGAGGAGGCCAAAGCTTTGGACTCAAAATCCTCCATAAAAAGATTAGCGACAACAGGGGATAAGGGGGAGCCCATGGCAACACCACAGGTTTGCTCATAGAACTCTCCTTCAAAGCTGAAAAAGGTGGAAGTAAGGCACAACTCAACTAACCGAGCAGTATCAAGGTCAGTAAGCTTGTTGATAACCTCCATGGCCTCATTGATGGGAATACAATTGTATAGGGAGACCACGTCGAAACTTACTAGAATGTCCTTAGGTTCAAGCTTAATTCTCTTAAGATCATCAATAAATGAGGTAGAGTCTTTGACCAAATACTCTGTGCAACCAACCAAGGGTCTTAGCTTCAAGGCGAGGAATTTGGCAAGGAGGTAAGTCAGACTACCTATGGTATTGACAATGGGTCTCAAGGGGACCCCTTCCTTGTGGACCTTTGGAAGGCCATAGATCCTAGGTGTAATGGGGTTGCCCTTTATGAGTTTCTGGGACAGAGGATTAGTGGAATTACACGACTTGATTGCAAGAGCGACCGCTCTAGAAACCCTTTTCAGAGGATTTTTAGAAAGTTTTTTATAGCTTCCACTATTGCAAAGATGATCAAGCATCTTATTTCTATAATCCTTTCTGTCAAGGATGACGATAGCCCCTCCTTTATTCGCTTTCAAGACAATGACATTACGATTCTGGTTTAAGGTTTTCAGAGCCTCAAACTCAGCCTTGCTGATATTACTCCGGGGAGGTTTTTCTCTCCTTAGGACCACGGCACAATCTTGCCTGATCGTGTCTTTAGTCTTATTAGGAAGGTTCTTAATGCCAAATTCCACGTCGTAGATGATGTCCTCAATAGGAATTTTTCTAGGAGCTAAGGCAAAATTAAGACCCTTTCCTAAGAGATTGAAAACAAAAGGGGTAAAGTAGAAGCTGGACAGGTTGATCACCTTATTGTCTGGAGGGCGATGACGAGAATAACCTCCAAGGTTACAATTATTGTTACCATTTTTATTCTTGTTACTATTCTTATGGAAATTCATAACCTTATTCCTAACTGCTCCCTTATTACTATCATAATTATATCTATTACTATTCACTTTACTATTAATAAGATTATTATTATCATCGCTACCTTCATCATTATAATATCTATTATTAAGATTATTATTAATTGCTTTATTATCATTGTAATTAATAGAATTATTAATCCCCTTGCAATCATGGACCATACCATTAATATTATCAATATAGTTAATATTCGACATACTATTATTATCATCGCTACCTTCATCATTATAATATCTATTATTAAGATTATTATTAATTGCTTTATTATCATTGTAATTAATAGAATTATTAATGCCCTTGCAATCATGGATCATACCATTAATATTATTAATATAGTTAATATTCAACATACTATTATTATAATAGAATGAACGCTTATAATTATAAATATTGTCATTTTTATTATTATTACTGTCGATACAATAAGCAAACTCACCTATGCAAGAACCAAACGGGTTATTAACCAAGAAACGATCACCCATTCCGCTCGTACCTAAACAATCGCCACTAAGAAACGCAGAGACCTCACCACCAACGCACGCCAGCCCGCCACCGCACTCCATCTGCTGAGAATCGTTTCTGTCCAGAGATCTACCATCCCGATCAGGGGCTGAGAGAACCACAACAACCGCACAAGAATGGGATCGACCGGAGCCGCAGAGCAGAGGGGAGGCCCGCAGACGAGAGGAGATTGACCCACTAGCCGCATGGAGAGGATGAGAACTAGTATCAGTGCTGGTTGAGGGTGGAGAGAGGATCAGTTTACTGCACGGACTGGTCTCATTGCCACATTCAACACTAGGAGGCAGGGACGATAAACTAACCTCCATGCGGTCCCTCGACTTTTCAGAGCAGGAGGAGGGCGGATCAGAGCAGACCGATGAGGGGGTGCCTAAAACCCAAGACTAGAGGAAAGAGACCTGGCTTATCGAGACCCGACTGTTCGATTGAGGATCAGAAGATAAATCAGAGTTCGAAACCAAGTGCTTGGAAAGCTTAAGAAACTTGGCGGACTACCTGAGCTTGAGTAACTCCTCCAATCGCTGGGATTTAAGAGCCGATCATGCATCGATCCTTGACCAAAGGGGTGCGGGGAAAAGACTCGAAAGTTCCAGATGCGCAGCCAAAAGAAGCCGGGAAAGATGGTCCAAATTCTTCCTTACTCTACAAATTTCAGATCTAACCAACACTAAGCTCGCCTTCAGAAAAACGCCAAGATTCTTGGGGATATTAAGGTTATACTTAATTCGGGCAAAGTCAAGAATAACTGAGGAATCCCTACATCGCTTAAGAAATACCAGACCGGACTTCAACATTGTGACTTGCATGTGTGCCCGCTCGAAACGATGAACTTTCTTAGCAGTGGCTTCTCCATGCAGGGAAATAATTAAGGAATTTAGACTTCTGTGACCCATAATCTTGTTTGGAGAATAATTTCGGCAAAATCACATAAAAAATCATTTGTCGACATGTTTCGAACCAACCAGTGTGGTTCATCGTCAGGACAAGTTGAAGATCCAATCTGAGCGATGAGTTAAATAGGGATAGCAGGCCATTCCAACAGTTAAATTTGACTGAGTAACGGTTAACCGGACCTCTAACATCTAGGTTTGACCAGGCCCCAGGGGGAGGGACCTAAATCTTATTTAATTATTTTATTTATCTATTTATTTATTATTTAATTATATATTTATATTTTTTATTTATTATGTTTATTATTATTATCACCTGTTATCAATATTAATATATCTATTACTATTTTCCTTATATTTATTTATTATAATAATATTATTTATTAATAATTAGGATATAATGGTAAATATTCTTTTATTATCTTATTTTAAATCTAGAACTTATTTAATATATTTTATTATTATTTATTTATTTTTATTATTAATATTATTAAATCTATTAATATATATCCTTATATATATATTTTATTTTAAACAAAATTAATTAATATCTTATTTAACTAATATTATTAATAATATTTCATTTACCATTCTATAAGATTAATATTAATGAGTATTATAATGGTTGGAATATTCTTATTCTCTACCATTTTTCTATTATTATTACTTTTTTTTTTTTTTTATCTAGACTTTATTTAACACTAAGAACTATTATTTTTATTTTATTTATTTTTATATTATAACTTATCATGATAAACTAATCAAACTATAAACTATTATCATAATGATAAGATATAGTAGTTAATACTATTATCATTAATATTCATATTACTAGCTCATAATCTGAGTAATAATTTTTTATTTTTAAGGACTAATATTATTATTGCTAGGGCGATTATTTATAAAAGCTTAAGCTATAATTATATCATAAGGATAACTTCAAAGGGGTTCAAAATATACCATTATAATTAATTATATAATTCAAACCGAATAAGGGAGGATAAAGGATAACACGAAACAAAAGAAAAGAAAAGCATGAATGAGGAGGCTAGGAAGACAGGGCTGGGATCCAACAACTACTAATCTTCCAGTCGTCATCCCTATTAAGATTTTTAGGCCTTTTTTCGATTTCAAGAGCCTCTCTAAACTTCCGATGGTGAAAGTGCGCAACTTTTGCAATGACACGAGCCTCTTCAATACAGACATGATGTTTAGTCTTCTCGGCATGCTCTGCAAGGGCCGAGGACTTGGCCCTTCCATGCCTTAAGTCTGTCGATTGCTCGTTAATCCTTTGATTAATAGAGCGACCAGTCTCAACAATGTATGGTGTCCCACAAGAACATAGAATGACATAGACGGCCTTCATGTCTTTAGGGTCGATAGGATCTTTTACAGATCTAAGGGAGCCACGGATGGTATTAAGAGGTCTAAAGGTTGCGGGAACATTATGCTTCTTCAGAATCTTGACAATCTTGTCAGTGGTTCCTTGGATGTAAGGAAGGTGAATCCCCATGACACGATCTTTAGGATATTTTTGGATTGAAGGCTCCTTATGGGCCTTGAGGAAGGCTTTCTAACACAGGTGTCTACTATAACCATTTTTAACAAAGACATCTAGGAGATGAGCCTTCTCCTTTTCCAAGCTCTTTTCATCAGATATTCTCATAGCACGGGTAGCAAGCGTGCTAAGAAAACCCAACTTCTGAGCGGGGAAATGATGGGAGGAAGCATGCAGATACTGATCAGTATGAGTTTTCTTTCAAAAAACCTGGTGAGAAAAGGAACCATCCTCATTCTTAGAGATGAGAACATCTAGGAACGTAAGACATCCATTGACTTCCTTTTCCATAGTGAATTTAATGGCGGAGGACTAGTTATTGAGATGACTGAAGGAAAGATCCAACTCATCAGGACCATGAGACCAAATGACACTTGTGTCATCTACGAATCTCTTCCATAGCTTCGGTAAGAGACGAGAGGAGGCCAAAGCTTTGGACTCAAAATCCTTCATAAAAATATTAGCGACAACAGGGGACAAGGGGGAGCCCATGGCAACACCACAGGTTTGCTCATAGAACTCTCCTTCAAAGATGAAAAAGGTGGAAGTAAGGCACAGCTCAACCAACCGAGCAGTATCAGGGTCAGTAAGCTTGTTGATAACCTCCATAATCTTAATAATAGATATTATAATGATGAAGGTAGTGATGATAATAATAATCTTATTAATAATAAAGTGAATAGTAATAGACATAATGATGATAGTGATAAGGGAGCAGTTAGGAATAAGGTTATGAAATTCCATAAGAATAGTAACAAGAATAAAAATGGTAACAATAATTGTAACCTTGGAGGTTATTCTCGTCATCGCCCTCTAGACAATAAGGTGATCAACCTGTCCAGCTTCTCCTTTCCCCCTTCTGTTTTCAGTCTCTTAAGAAAGGGTCTTAATTTTGCCTTAGCTCCTAGAAAAATTCCTATTGAGGACATCATCTGCGACGTGGAATTTGGCATTAAGAACCTTCCTAATAAGACTAAAGACACGATCAGGCAAGATTGTGCCGTGGCCCTGAGGAGAGCAAAACCTCCCCGGAGTAATATCAGCAAGGCTGAGTTTGAGGCTCTGAAAACCTTAAACCAGAATTGTGATGTCGTTGTCTTGACAGTGGATAAAGGAGGGGTTGTCGTCATCCTTGACAGAAAGGATTACAAAAATAAGATGCTTGATCATCTTTGCAATAGTGGAAGCTATAAAAAACTTTCTAAAAATCCTCTGAAAAGGGTTTCTAGAGCGGTCGCTCTTGCGATCAAGTCATGTAATTCCACTAATCCTCTGTCCCAGAAACTCATAGAGGGAAACCCCATTACACCTAGGATCTATGGCTTTCCAAAGGTCCACAAGGAAGGGGTCCCCTTGAGACCCTTTTTCAATACCATAGGTGGTTTGACTTACCTCCTTCAAAATTCCTCGCCTTGAAACTGAGACCCTTGGTTGGTCGCACAGAGTCTTTCGTCAAAGACTCTGCCTCATTTATTGATGATCTTATGAGAATTAAGCTTGAACCCGAGGACATTCTGGTAAGTTTCGATGTGGTCTCCCTATACACTTGTATTCCCATCAATGAGGCCATGGAGGTTATCAACAAGCTTACTGACCCTGATACTGCTCGGTTGGTTGCGTTGTGCCTTACTTCCACCTTTTTCAGCTTCAAAGGAGAGTTCTATGAGCAAACCTGTGGTGTTGCCATGCGCTCCCCCTTGTCCCGTGTTGTCACTAATCTTTTTATGGAGGATTTTGAGTCTAAAGCTTTGGCCTCCTCTTGTCTCTTACCGAAGCTATGGAAGAGATTTGTAGATGACACAGGTGTCGTTTGGTCTCATGGTCCTGATGAGTTGGATATTTTCTTCAGTCATCTCAATAACCAGTCCTCCACCATTAAATTCACTATGGAAAAGGAATTCAATGGATGTCTTCCGTTCCTGGATGTTCTCATCTCTAAGAATGAGGATGGTTCCTTTTCTCACCAGGTTTTTCGAAAGAAAACTCATACTGATCAATATCTGCATGCTTCCTCCCATCATTTCCCCGCTCAGAAGTTGGGTGTTCTTAGCACGCTTGCTACCCGTGCTGTGAGAATATCTGATGAAAAGAGCTTGGAAAAGGAGAAGGCTCATCTCCTAGATGTCTTTGTTAAAAATGGTTACAGTAGACACCTGGGTCAGAAAGACTTCCTCAAGGCCCATAAAGAGCCTTCAATCCAAAAAGATCCTAAAGATTGTGTCATGGGGGTTCACCTGCCTTACATCCAAGGAACCACTGACAAGATTGCCAGGATTCTGAGGAAGCACAATGTTCCCGCAACCTTTCGACCTCTTAATACCATCCGTGGCTCCCTTAGATCTGTAAAAGATCCTATCGACCCTAAAGACATGAAGGGCGTCTATGTCATTCCTTGTTCCTGTGGGACACCATACATTGGTGAGACCGGTCGCTCTATTAATCAAAGGATTAACAAGCATTCAACAGACTTAAGGCATGGAAGGGCCAAGTCCTCGGCCCTTGCGGAGCATGCCGAGAAGACTAAACATCATGTCTGTATTGAAGAGGCTCGTGTCATTGCAAAAGTTGCTCAGTTTCACCATTGGAAGTTTAGAGAGGCCCTTGAAATAGAAAAAAGACCTAAAAATCTTAATAGGGATGACGGCTGGAAGATTAGTAGTTGCTGGATCACAGCCCTGTCTTCCTAGCCTCCTCATTCCTGCTTTTCTTTTCTTTTTGTTTCGTGTTATCCTTTATCCTCCCTTATCCAGTTTGAATTATATAATTAATTATAATGGTATCTTTTGAACCCTTTTGAAGTTATCCTTATGATATAATTATAGCTTAAGCTTTTATAAATAATACCCCTAGCAATAATAATATTAGTCCTTAAAAATAAAAAATTATTACTCAAATTTTGAGCTAGTAATATGAATATTAATGATAATAGTATTAACTACTATATCTTATCATTATGATAGTAGTTTATAGTTTGATTAGTTTATCATGATAGTTATATTAATATTAATAA